>JAVTVY010017140.1:0-63153 GCA_036873755.1 Hanleya hanleyi | reverse complement strand
TCACTGACCACATCAGGCTTAAAATTCAGGTCAAATTACCCACTGATGGTGAAATATCCTACATCAACCAATTAAGTCAGCCTGGTGCAATAACCCAGCAGAAGAAAGAAAGATGTGGTATCATCCTCCAGATTAGTCTGTGTGAGCGACAATGATAAAAGTTTACTGAGGGTGAAACAAAGCCATGACGGCATGTTTAAAGGGTCTTCTTTTGGTAGAATTTAACTAGATAAAGTAACTTTGATCATGATGTGAAAATATGATAACTTGAGTTTTTTTTGTACCTCTTGAATATTGACTATATATCACACTTGGATATAATTTGAACAAAAAATTACATGTGCAAACAAAATATGTCTAAATTTCTCTTGTCATTTCAAATCTTGATCCATTTTGATTCCTTGATTAGGGGATACAGAATCACTGCCACGGAGTGTGTTGGTGTGTCACAGCAATGCAATTCCGATTCACACAACGAAGCTGAGGTGGTTTAGCGTTTATCAATGAAGAAAATCACCGATCAACCGCCATAGAATATAATGTGAAACAAGAAAACCGGAATAGTACATTCATCAGATTGTCGATACCCAAAATGTGTTGTCTCATATATCTAGATAACAACGTGATGTAGAGACGCTATTTATTCGCCTTTGTACCGGTTATGCTCAGGAGAATGACATAGAATCATTATTATCTTGTGCATAGAAGGTGTTGGTCTTGAGTTGAATTACCGTAAACTACATAAATGCTACCTTTCTACTATAGTACTATATATAAAAATTTGTTGTATTGTTGGGAAAATAATGCGATTCAAAAAGTTGTTTTGATCCTGGACAAGGGCACTGAAAAACCATTAAAGAGATGTAAATGTATTTTCACACGTAAAGCTTGAAATCTACTGAACCTTTATTATTCAATCTGTTTCCTTTAGTTAAAAAATTGTAAAATTAAATCGGCGATCGTTATTTAATTTTGGAATGAAGGCGCATTAGAAGACTGTTACCAACAAGTTCTGAGCTGACCTACTTTTGATGAAAATCACTGGCGATTCTGACTTGGGCGGTGCCCATCTTAATATAGGCAGGATTTCAACTGGGGGTGGGGATTTCCAAGAGTTCAGTTCGCGTTCGAGTCCTAATGCCTACTTTACTTCGTAGGTCCTGTGACGTTAGTCACACTGCTCATGTTATCAATTGAAAGTTTTAATAAATCTCTGAATTGAGATTTTATTGCTTTCCTGTAAGTCACTTTTTACCACTAGTAATAGGGGGCAAAATTCATTCGAAAACTCAATTCAGACCTCCGAATTTGACTAAATATTTTTAGGTTTTGACGAAAACTCAATAGCCTATTTATTTTAAGGGATGAAACAATATAAAATCATTGAGAATGGTGGTAAAATTGAAAAAATACCAAAATCCAAGAAAATACCAAAAACTGAATCCACTAATTTGAGTAAAAACATACTCAAATTTTTGACTTGTATGAATCCCTGCGATGATAATGGATTGACTCTTGAATATGTGTCAACGAGAAGAGGTCTAGCTGCTCACAGCTACCCGTGGCTCATCAAATGTTATTTTTCCCTTCTCTGCTAAACCGTATTAACCTACTATTTGAAGGAAGGACCTTTATAAATATTTTGGAAACTTTAAGTTGGAAATATGGAAGTTAATCACTAGTTGAAATTATTTCCCCATATCCTTATTCTCATGAGGAGAAATGAAACCTTGCAACCCTCAGTTTGCTGAGAGAACGTAGACAGCTGCTCACTAAAGTGTGACCTGAGAGAGGTCATAGTCATCGTGATAATGTGGGAATGGCCGATTGAGATTGAAGTAGTTTTAGTGCTTCAATGTCAGAAAGTTATGTATCTTTTCCAAATGAGACATTAGTTTTACTTTCATAGTTTGACATTTTTGTGTCAGAGCCCAAAACGTTTTCTGCCTTCTTGAGGTCATAATATTAATATTATCTTGTAATTATCGTGGCTGTGTATGTTCGTGCAGGTGGCACAATTTCAGGTTGAACTAGATCGCAGGGCACTCATTCCACAGTTGTTCTAATTTGTTGTGAAATTAGAGGGAGGCAATATTAGTCTTCTTGAATAGAACAGTAATTTAACAAATCAAAAACATGGCATAATCATTGTTTTAAAGGGGGAAAAGCAATTTGTATATTCTGTGAATCAAAAACTTTTCCAAAGTATTATTTTTTGTTTACAGCGAAACATTAACTTTTATTACTAAGAATAAAATTGTAGGATAGTAATTTATGTAATTCTGTATGTATACTTAATCTTCAGATTTGATTCAAATTTCAATCATAATCCAACTCTCTATACAACTACATACCTGAAAGTGAGGACTGGAAACACACTTGGCCAACTGTTTGAACAAGGGGCACATGACTTTCATGAACTCCGCCGGTTCTATGACATCTAAAATTTCTTCTAATTCATTTAAAAACATCACCTACAAAATACAGCAATAACATAATTTTGAAACATTGACCTTTAAATCGAGAGGGTCAAATGTGGAAGGGAATAAACTTATAGCCATCGCGATATTAATAAATTAATGGCAATATGACGATATGTAACTAAACATCGTTGTTGTAGAAAATACATCAGAAAGATCGCCTTCAAGTATATAATGGATGGAAATCCTTCAAGTATATAATGGATGGAAATCCTTCAAGTATATAATGGATGGAAATCCTTCAAGTATATAATGGATGGAAATCCTGCTAACGGACAGAAACAAATGATATTGTATTTCGAGTTGACATAAGAGATGCAAACTTCAACCCTTCAAACTCATGCAATTCAAACTGAGAAAGCTGGTTTTGTAGGAATTGCCATGAGGCTAATTATACAAGGCTAATTATACAACTGCTAAAAACAAACTATTCACCTCTTTGGGACTGTGGACCTTTGGCCAGAACTTCAACAAACCCATTATCACCTGGATAATAGACAAAGTCAGGATAAATAAATGTACTAATTAACTTTCATATTTAACCTTGAAATCAGGTCAATGTAGAGAGTTGAAAACTTATTTCCAAACTCAATTGTAAAAAAAAATTCATCCAGTAAGTTATATTCTGTAATTTATATGTGTTTGGCAGCCAAGTCGACTCAATTTGAAATTAATTCCGCTGATGATTCCATTTTGGAGGGAACAAACACATCACCAGAAGATATTTGCTGAGGCAGCTTTTTCTTATGCTGAAGGTTGGACAATTGTGATCGCCAACAAATTTCCATCAGCTCATTGATGCGGAATGGAAAGTGGGTGTGTTTTACTGATCATGAGCAGCAGTGGTCTTACCGGTTCTGTGAGGCTGGGGTCCTTTTCTAAAAACTGCACCACACAGTACGCCAGCTGTGGGTGATAGACACTGAGGGACTTCACTTTGTGTAAAGGCAACAAAACTTTCAGGAGAAAAACCTTATGTTCCTCTTTTAAAGGAAGTGCAAACCCGTTGATTATACTGAAAATGGAAACATGCTAATATCATTATCTGCTTCTAAAGACTTCCTTGGTTTTTGGTTTTTAATTTAGAGATGAATTGCATGTAAGTATATTAGCCACAGAAGTAAACACAGTCAATCAATTTTCTTCACAAGTGAAACAAGGAAATATGTGAGAATTTCATACTTTATTTTCATAGCAGTTGGGTAAATAATTTATGAACCACATACATATTGAAAGAATAGAATACACAGAACCACTACAATCGATTATCTAATCTTGAATAAACTTCTTGTCCAATAAATTTATGAAAAATAGTATATAGGATATCCTCCAATAATTCAATCACCCTATTGAAATTCAATCATCAGTCATTCTACTAAATTTGATCACCCTCTAAAGTCAACAGAATAACAAAGAAATAATGGGTTACAGTAATTCTCCTAATAATTCAATCACAGGAAGTTCACTTTTCAACTCTGTTATTCAAACAGAGAAAAAAATAACATTCCCATTCTTCATTCAAACTGAAGAAAATTCACATAATGACAAAATATGACACTTTGTAGCTGGTGCCATGAAAGCTATTGTCAGATACATGCCATTTATTCTGCAATTCTGGTGATCGAATTATTAGGGAAATTACCATAACTGCATGGTTTTTTGGACCATTTATGAACTTCCTGTTCTAATAAATTTGAATCCCCTAATATTATGGTAGGAGATTTCAATTATTAGTGAGGATCAACCACAGCACACAGATATGATGTAATCAAATGATGCAAGAAATGGATGGCACCAGAGAATTTAATCCCATAAGTTACATAATTAATTAACAGATGCAATTTATTGAGCCACAGGATACATACCAGGTGCTCTGCATACTGTTATGTTACCATAGCAACTCACCTTCCCAAGATCTCTAGCAATTCTGCTATTCCATTATGATGCTCTGTTTCATAAATAAACCTGGGATGACAAAAGAGAAAACTGCTTCCTCTGAGTTATAAGACTGAACTTGTACCCACGCAATCTGATGCAGGAGATTTCTAACAGGGCCATGCCAATTTTATTTTTTGTTTCACAGGCAACTTCTAATTTTTCTTCAAGATTGGAGGCAAAATAATAAAACTGAAACTGGACATTTTAAGTTCGCCCCTTTCTTTCTGCGGGAAGTTGAGTTTCCACTCATCTGTCCAGTTTTATTTTTATTATTGCCCCAAATCTTGAAGAGAACTAAAGAGAAAATCCGCCCTTGAAACAAAAATTAAATTGATGAGGCCTGTCAGGAATTTAATCGGACTCCTTTATTACAGGAATTCATACTCTCAGAATATTACACAACTGTTACATACATAGCATTACTAGTACCCATTTCTTCTAATTTTTCGAACAGCATTTTTGGACTTAGAAGCAGAAAAAATCCATCTTTATGGCAACTAAGGCTGAATATTTTGGCATGGACATGTTATTTATCCCAAGAACTGCAAAGATAGCTGGTGAATGGTGAATTTGTAGAATGTTTGCAGAATTCCTCTCCACAGTAGCCTGAAGTTAAGTTTTGCCGTCTGAATAATTAGAAGAAATAGGGTATGGCATGCACTAATCAGTTGTTTTTTTTAAGACCAGCAAACAAATCCAACCCTATATGCATCAGGCTGAATAAAGTAATTTCTACCTCCATAATTTTTTACCACAGTATCAACCCCTTTTATTGCTCACATTTTTTTTTTTACGATTTCTTTCTTCCTCATTTTTACACATTTCTCTCTCAAAGTTTTGCCAAATAATGTTCTTGAACATTGAGTGAAACAGTTGTTTGATGTCTTGTTTGAGTTGCACGAAATAACATTGTTGAAGACGGACTCAAAGAACGCTGAAGCTAAAGATTACTCTCATTTTGCCCTTAATTAGATCAATATTGTTATTTTCTGAATCTCGTAATTTCATTTCTAATTCTCCAGATCAGCAAGAGAAATATCAAATCAATAGATTGGTCAGAATTGATGGTAGATCAGTGAAATTTGGAACTCCTCGCTGTCAGATGTGCAATCCAAACCATTATACACACGATTTGCAACTGAATATAAATAACCTGTACAAAAGTCAATTCTTAATTTACAGAATTAAGAGTTTATGAAATAGTTGGATAGTTTCACACAATATGTGCCATACTTTATCCAACAAAAACTAATACTTCAGCATATTACTTATTCGACGAATTCCTCATGCACTGCTCATCATAATGAGAACTTTTCTAGAGACTTACCTATAAAAAATGTTGTTAATTTGTTTTCTGATATAGGCCCTCAGCCCCAGGAATTTCCCATATATCCTATGGAGAATTGTTTTCAAGAAATCCCTCTCCCTCGGGTCTTCACTGTCAAATAAGTCCAACAGCTGAAACAAGACAGAGAAATTTTGTCAAGAGTCCTCTACACAAGCAACACATGAGCGACTAATAGTGAAGATGACAGGCACCATGCCTCTGGATTCTACTCTGGGAAGGTGGCCATGGCATCCCAGTATATATGGTGTAACATGCTTGACTGATATGGGTTGAGTGAGTATGATTTAAGATTGCTTTCAACAATCTTTCAGTCATATCACAATGTTTGGGTTAAGACATAGGCCCCACAGGTAGGGTCCTATTCTTCTTTACATCTGAAAACCCCAGTTGTTCGCCCTTTCATGCCAAACTGTCGTAGGAGCTGAGGCCCTTAAATTCTTACCATGACCCGGGTTGTGCATGAGACTCCAGGTCAATGCAATTATGGTGATGGTAACTGGGGTTGTCATGGTATCTGGGGTTGTAATTTAACTGTGAGTGCCATTGTAATGGATAACTGGGGTTGTCAAGGTAATGGTAACTGGGGTTGTCATGGTAATGGTAACTGGGGTTGTCATGGTATCTGGGGTTGTAATTTAACTGTGAGTGCCATTGTAATGGATAACTGGGGTTGTCAAGGTAATGGTAACTGGGGTTGTCATGGTATCTGGGGTTGTAATTTAACTGTGAGTGCCATTGTAATGGATAACTGGGGTTGTCAAGGTAATGGTGACTGGGGTTGTCATGGTAATGGTAACTGGGGTTGTCATGGTATCTGGGGTTGTAATTTAACTGTGAGTGCCATTGTAATGGATAACTGGGGTTGTCAAGGTAATGGTAACTGGGGTTGTCATGGTAATGGTAACTGCCATGTTAAAGCTAACTGAGAAAGGCCATAGTAATGGTAACTGTGGATTATCATGATACATGTAAATGCAGTTGTAATGGTAACAGTAGTCATGAGGATCACTGGAATGCAGAGGTTGTGATGGTAACTTGTAAATCTTGATGTCAAGGTAATGGGTAACTGTGGTTGTCATGGTATCGGGTAACCGATGGTCATCTCTACATGAGAGTAATCAATATTTTTTCAACAATTTGTATACATGATGTAATCCTGGCCAAGAAGAATTCATTATCACTTACTTGTAAGACAAATTTCTGGTCTATATATCTTTTGGCAGTGTTTGGTTGAAAATCTGGCGACTCCAAGAAACGTAGGAAGAACTCATAGACGAGCTGGAAGAGATCAGAGGTTTCTGTTTAGGCAAATAACTATAAATAAAGAAGGAAGACATGCTGTTCAAAAAATTTTTTTTGACATACAAGTAGATATATATATGTCTAGAAAATGTGATCCAGTGGTGTTTGGCACATCATATGATTACCAGTTTTTCTAGAGCAAAAAACTCGAACATTCTCATTGAAGAATTTAAGTTCATTGTGTGTGCATGTTGATTCAGTGAAGAGTAAATTGTGTTTTTCTGTGGGATCAAGGGGAGATAATTGTACCTGTAAGTGTGGCCAGGCTGCCTCTAACGTGGGCTCATCTTCTTCAGGGTCAAACTCTGCTCCGCTAGGATTAGAGGACGGTGGGAGCGTACGGAATAAATTAACTGCAAACTGTGAGAAAATAGTAACATTACATTACTTCACACATACTCCATACTTCTTCTCAATACAAACAGAATATGTTCAGCTGAATAAAATAAATTGATAGATTCACCGTCATCATCACCTTATTGATAGATTCACCGTCATCTTGTTTTTCTAGCACAGCATCAACCCTTTCAATGTACCGGCAGGCCTTGACATTTGAAACATTCACGTAACCCAAAAAGAGGTTACGGGCAATCGACTTGCGTAACCTTTAGTTCGGTTACGCGACTGGTGATCACGTAACCCAAAGGTTACGTAAATGGGTTACGCCAAGAATATTGAATATCAAGTTAGATTACACATTTTGAGCAAATGATTTCGGATCTCAACCAAATGCTCGCTGCATATTTTACATTTCAACTGAGATATGTACCCTTCGGCGTTACATTCAACCGAGAAATCGTTGTTGAATTGCCATCTATTAAACGTTTTCATGTGGACATTGCCCGTTGACGAATCCATTTTTCAAACGGTACACATATCCACGCATCCTGCTTTAGCCTGCGCATAGACTGGAACTAAAAATCTGCCATCAATGTTGTCAGCCATCAATGTTGTCAGCACAAGAACAGCCTCTACGAGGAGTTCAGGGCGGAGGGCCCTGAACATGCGTTTTCAATTTTATTTGCTAAGACGATCACAGCTATAACGAATATATACGAACATCTCTTATCATAAATAGTGCGCAACGAATGTCCATTGCATATAACAAAACAATATGCCATGTATTAAAATACATATTTAGCTCACGGAAACATTCCAAGTACTTTTCATCCCTGGTTACGCACACACCGCTCTCGACATACATAGTTGAACTCCACCTGTCAACTCACCTCATGCCTACAAGATGGCAGCCGTATAATACAATCTCGACGTTGATCGCCAACCAGTAAACAATTTTTGATACTAAAAGAAGACGATGACTAAATGGAGAAGAAGACAAATACATAAATATATCCCATGCCTTAAGACTGTAAAAACCAGGAACGTTCTATGACCATTTGGCAATTATTCGTGTGTAATTTTTTTTTTATACTAGCTTCACACGTAACCCATTTTTCGTTCTCGTGATTTTTTTTTCGCGTAACCGTCACGCGAACGAAACGATCGTTCGCGTCAAATGTCAAGGCCTGTACCGGTATTGCTATTATTCAACTTTACACACTTACAGGGCTGGAAAAGGTTAGCTGTGTAGTTACCAAGAAATTTGGCACAGTAATCAGACAGGTTATCGGCATATTATTGCAGGCATCATGATCACAATGATGAGAACATGTACACAGGTTGGCAGTTTTTCTTGAGGTGGTAATTTGCTACCAGCTAACCGACAGATTACCACTTATTTCCAGGCTGTATTTACAATATTTATGTTAAATTAAATCCCTTCTGATGTGTTGGTTATTGCCAGTATTATTAAGCCATTTTGTGAATATGATCCAGAAGTCTATATTTCGACATTTTGAAGTCGCATCTGATTAAATTTGTTGCAACATAGCAACTGGTTTGATTCGCTTAGGCGTTTTCTTGCTAAATGTCCATATAACAACCAGGAAACGTATGAAAACTATACTGATTCTAAACTGATAAGTGAAAGTTGAGTTTACCATATGTATGGCCTCTGGGTATATGGCGTCTGTGACGACCCCTCGGTTCTGTGTAACGTACTCGACCATCTCGTTGAGGGCCGCCCGCTTCACTTCCTTCCATTTGAGATCACTGAGTGGGTCTTGAACAAAGTCAAACATCACACAACATTGCCGAACCTTCTGTATAAACAGCTCTTCTCTCTCCGCCGGCGTCGCATCTACGGAGATACAATAGTCGGAATGATTAATGGAATGTTTTTATAATACAAGGAGTGGAGCATGTAAGAAAGTTAAATTTTCTCCACAGAACTACACATTTCCAACCCTCACAATTTGTCACATCATTCAGCAATTGCCAAGGCAAATGCTATGGCATAGTCAATTCACCTCAGCAATTTTTAACATGGTGTAAAATGTGAGTTATTTTGATGCCGCATGATTTTTGCGGCGCCAAGTTTTCCAAACTGCATTTTTAATTTTATATACCTGGACCCCATCCAGGTGAGGGTTAATAACTAAGATATCATGGCATGTATGGGGGCAAACTCAAATCGATACAATCATCTGATAACTGAAGCACTTTGAGACCAAATTGGTACTTAAACTTTGACATGCTCGAGGTGCTACAGGGGCAGATACAGGCCTTATTTTATACCCTTATAGAGCACCCAAAATAACCCTTATAGGGCGCCCAAAATAAACTAGGTCTAAAAACGCCCAAATTAAGAAACGAAAAACGCCCAAATTAGACGAAGAAATTCAGGTATTTTAGTTTATTATGCAGCAAATTTATATCTTGTATTTAATTTTGAGATGGTTTACGCACGTTACGCAAATTGATATAATCTTATATGGAAATTAATTGTCTGGAAATGCGTCTGATGCGTTTTAGAGCGTCTTAGAACGTCTAGCGGCTGGGGCCCTAGGGGCCCCAGACCCCCTGCCAAAAAAATTGAACGCCTCGCCACGCTCGGCACAACTAAAAAGTCGCCCAAATTAAAAGGCTGTATCTGCCCCTGTGCTACAACATGATCATGGCCCGGAAACAACTCCAAACTTATTCTGATCTAAATCATGCATCAAACATGTTGAATGTAGCTTCCTGTTTTTAATAGGTTGTGTGTCCATGTAGAGATGTTCAATGCACATGTTTGTGTGTCATGCTTATTAGAGTGAATTTATAAATACAGCTCAAAATATGCATTTGATAAGTTAAACGTGCACTGCCTGGTATGTATATATACGTAAGTAGAGTCGTCTTTACTAATGTGAATGGACGAAAACGTAAAACTACCCCTGTCCCAATAAGTCATACCCTGTACCAGTTACATGGTTACCAGTCGTAAGTTTCTATGATAGGCCTACTTTAGCAGTACTATGAAAAGACGACGTACAGGTATACACTACCCCATGATAACCCATACAACAACAAAATATGAATATAAAAAGATATATCAACATCAATACATGTATATATATATGTATATATCTGTATACATATTTTAACAGTAGTTTAGTTCATAAATAATAGATTATTCCCTATGCATACATCTTCAAGGCTGGTTGCGTACATGTAGTTTATACAACATGCAAGTCGGTTCAGACATTGGACTCTACATCAAACACTACGCTTTCAAAATATTCAAAAGGAAATCAAATCCTAAGTGACCACGTTTAGAGTGAACAACGGTTACCCCTAGTGCCCAACAAAATTTCCATTCATGATATTTTCACCATTATCGTGATTCTATGAGAGATTATTGCTCTCCCTCAGTGGAAGATACATCTGTTCAGAAGCGAGAAAAAACATTCACCAAAACCTTTCATGTTAATCTGGATGTACAATGTCGGCCCATCAATGTTACAGCATACAACATGGTTATGGCAGAAGGGTGAAACTCTTGGGAATTAAAAGCAAAATCAGCTATCCGATGAAGAAATTGATTTAATTTGAGGAAATTAGACTGTGCTACTCTGTAGAAAATCACAGTAGATAATAAAACAAGCACAATCGGTGATCTAAACTAAATTTTGTGGGATTTTAAATATTTCATTTGAGGTACTGCTTTATAGAATCAAATGGCTATATAACAGTGCCCAATTGCCAAAATGTTTATCAACTGTAAATTGCATGCAGGGAGATGTTCCTATATATTAACAGTCAGAGGCCATCGGAACTCTGAATTGGTTGGGCACGGAGTCATGGAAATGACCAGTTGCAGCCCATATTAATTATTGAAAATTGGGTACCAGGCGATGGGTTGTCAGTTTAATCATTGTTATACAAATCATTCGTTATCAGTTTAATCATTGTTATACAAATTATTCATTCAACCAATCAGAGATACAGACATGTAGCTATGAGCTGAGTGTAGAACACATGCGCTGCTGATCACCAGAAACACAGCCACTGTAATTTAACTAAACAGAGCCACTGTAATTTAACGTTAGAGACTGAAATAGTTTCAGAAAAAAATATAGCCCCAGATAGATAATAGAACAACCTGACAACTCCTGTTGATAACCGATCACACCCATTTCCACTCTGATTGAATAAAGACAGAGTTTAAGAAAAATAAGACTGCACCCTTCTATGAATCCAGAGTAGTCTAGGTTTGACTCTTGGAAAAATGAGGATATATTGATGAAATCTTTGGTTACACATGTACATATAAAGATATACACTGATGTACTGGTACCAAAATTGGAAATGGGTGTATACTGAAGGTACAACGTTCACAGCCTAATGCCATGCAATTTACTTCTACCACTATTCATGGGCATATGTAGCCAGAATCCGTTCAGCCTTGACCAACCTTAACATATTCAAATCAGACAGGCTTACTTTTTTCTCTCCAGTAATTACCTTATGACTGAAAGTAAGGTCTGTCCTTTCTGCCGAATGGTTGGTTACTACTATACATCTTATACACTGAATATGCCATGTAATTGGTCTGTACTTTTTATTATATTTACCCGTCAGATTTTTTCTTTTAATATTAATGTTCATACGTGCTTAACACTGCGTAGGATGTAGACTGAGACCAGCTGATCAGATCAGTCCTCATCATCAGTAACTTTGTGGGTGAGAAGTGGATTGAACTCCGGAATCAAAGGATAGAATGATAAACCCTATTTTAATTGATTTATGATCAGGATCCGATGTTCGGATAGATAAGTCTTATTGGGTTACTAATGTTCGGGCACTCGCATGCCTCCCACTGCTTCCCGAACCTTCATTTTCGTGAGAATGCATCTATGTACCAGGATAAGAGGCACTGCTAGCTCTTCTCCGTCAGGCAAAGTGGAACTATGACTTAAGTGATCCCAATTTGCATCAACCAGTGTGATCCCGATTTGCATCAACCATTCCCAGCAAACTAAAAAATAATTATTTTCTCTGTTAAACTTTCAATGTGTTGCAAACTGGAAAATATTATGTTCCACATGTATGTATATATTATGGAAACAAATTCTACATCGTCATCAAATCTAAGTTAGAAATCTTTCACACACAGGAATACATACTTACAACCAATCAATTGTCATACCAGGATGGCTTCAAACATCATATATATGGCTGCCTTGCAAAGGAGACGATGAGATAAAACACCAACTCAAGTCTGTGAGAACGGTCTGTCAATATGGTTCAAACAGTTCTACTGGGTACATGTTCACAAATTCAACAAACTATTGGAAAACGACGACTTTGACGAAGTGTTAGAAAATACATGCATCCTTTGTTCCAATGTATGACGCTTACATGTTATTTGATAATAAACTCATAAGTTCCACTTTTCGAAGGTTTACTGCAGGTACAGGTACAATGAAACCTGTGTAAACTGACCATGTTTGGGGCCAGATTATAAGTAGTACCCACCCCACCCCACCCCCAATATAGATAACTGTACCAGGCCCTGGTTTTTCATGTTATTCAGTCATACTCAAGATTTCCAGGAGGAAATACATACCTTAATTTTAATACCATACTTCGTTGTTTCAAACTGTTTCTGCACAATGGAATTAGCTCATACCAGATATTCTTCTATGTCAAGCTATCATTTCACCTAAGGAACTGGCATATAAAGAATTTAAGATGAACATTTGCGGACCGTAAATAACCAGAAATGTATAAAGTGATTGGGAACTGTAACATGTTGACATCATAAAAAAAACATTTTACGTTTACATTGGCCTCAATTTTCCTGTTTGATCTGCTGACCTAGTTATTCTTTTACCCGTTATTACTGAACCCCTCTTATCGGTCGGCGAACGCTCGAGCATACCAAGAAAACCTGGAGCGAATCCAAGCTGGCCAGGTTCATTGTAATCAGTATTCAACTTAGATTACATTCATAGTTCATACTATACACAGGGAAGTACCTGTACATGGGAATTACAGTCGTCCTGCTAAATTACACTCTATAAGTACATAATATACATGCATGAAATATACTTTAGTACAAAAAAAGCTATGGTAATATACAATTATGAAATTTTCGCCTCAATTTTTGGGGGGTGGTCCAAATTTACTTCAGGCGATCAAAATTTGCTCCCTAAATGGAGGGGGATTGGAGGAGATTGAAGCCTACATAGCAGGAGTAAATTTTACACAATTTACGGTACTACTAACCATTACGTAAAACCAGTTCAAAGACAGCAGTAATGATAAACACCAAGAACATCCATGAACATTATTCCAGCAGATTTCCTGTAGAATCTGTCAGTCTCAGCTGTTTACATGGACTGGTCTAACGCCATGTACACCCTACTACATTGCGGCATGGAGCTTGAACAGTTAAGGCGGATCAAATCTGGCTGCAAATTATGCCAATGTTACGACATCAAGTAATCTGAATTACATGCATTTACTCCAAAGACACAATGTGTGACCTATGCAGGACAGCTGATGATGCCAAAACAAGTATATCCAGATACCATGATCATTGATCTATCTTGAAGCCATCATAAGCAGAAATAGACAAAACAAAACCTTATACCCTCACAAAACCTTCTACCCCCCCAATACCACCAAAATCAATTTAAGTATTTTTTTTTTTTACTCAAATGAGTGTATTCAGTTTTCGATATTTTCTTCAAATTTAGTATTTCTTCAAAATTGTCACCATTCTCAATGATAGAATATTGTTTCATCCCTTGAAAGGATAGGCTATTGAGTTTTCGTCAAAACCTAAAAATTTTTAGTCAAATTAGGAGGTCTGAATTGAGATTTCGAATGAATTTTACCCCTGATTACCAACCGGTGAGAAAAAGGGACTTGTATGAATCTCTGGTGTACCTACAGATCATTAAAGAAATGAGACTGAGGCTAACAGTATCTGAAGCTTATATGTTACATGTATGAATTAATTGGCCTGAGCATGGTTGGTCAGGTCTTACAAGTCTGCACATTGTGTAACTCATCTACATGTATATGGTGCCCAACCCAGTTAGCAAGTTCATGCAACTGTAATACATGTAGTGTAAAATGTGCTGTGACAGGCCTTGAAACTCATTGGGGAGCTGTTAAATGCTCTCCCAGAACATTTTGAGAGTGTGATTTGTTAAGCCTGGAGAGTGATAGTAATAATAGCTCTGTAATAGCTCTCCTGGGACCAGACTTGGGAGAACAGTCAGGTACCCATAATATTGAGCTCCTTACAATGACAACGCCTGCTATGGACTGTCTGAACATGGTAATCACCTGTTCTGAGGCGGTTACTATAGATGAGGACTATTTTAGATGGTTACATGGATATTGATCAGCACATTTCCATAGTAACACACTCATGGTCGTGACTATATACCTGGGCGACAATTAACTTAGCAGCTTTAGCTTAGCCAGGATACTAAACTGACATGCCACACCTAAACTATTTGAGTCTGTTACAATTCTGAGCCAAGATTGGGCCTATGCTTGTAGGTAAACCACACCCCTGAAGCGATGATATTAACCAGGCATCATTCCAATTTCTCTTCACATTTAGTACTGTAATCAGTCTTCATTCATCATTTGAGGTGAGCGATCACTCACGCATGCCTGGAGCGTTCATCAATCGCCCTAAACTTTTTTACATGCATAATGATTCATGAGTAGCCTACTGATTTGTTCCTCTCAACAATTTGGCCCCCAGTTCAGTTTACCTGAAATTACTACCCTATAACATCTCCCTGATTACATGTATGATCTGATCTCATTTTTAATGGTGCAGTTTATGCATGCTTGTCAAAATAGCCATCCAGAGTAATTCAAATTACATTATGAATATGATTTATTGAATAACAGTTATCACTCGCCTAACCCTATTTCAGGGTTGGTTCGAGGACCAGTGATCTTGATCTTAACCCTTGTCCTGTCGACAACGTCGTGTATACACGTTCCTCGACTGTCAAGTTCCCAGTGTCGACTCCGGATATATACGTTCCGAGAAACCATCGGACGTTTCATTGGTTTTCGAAACAATTGGGGCCACGTGCGGAAAAATCAAACCAGGCACGGCTTACTCCAACTAAAACGTATTATTTCATTAATTATTTAACGTAAGTTCGGTGTTTATTACTAAAAAAGACGCTTAGTTATGTGAAGATTGTCTACAAATGTAAAACAGAGCGTCATTTATTCGGAAAAGTTTGTTGAAACGCGTGAAAACGCACCTTGTTTACAAGTTTCTGCAAAGAAATCCCGAAAGCCCCTTCACACGTTAAAGATATGAAATTGAAGGGCAACAACTCTGCTTCCATTTCCGCACAATCTTTTGTGTGTCAAGTTGTATGAATGCATCGATTTTATTGGGTGAAAATGGTCATGTGTTTCGAATCCTTCCCATTCAACCTCAATAAACCCGCGAAAATGATGATCAGCTGACGTAACCCGACTTGCTGATTGGTCAAACTGTGCCAACTGCTCATTAGCATAAAATATTCACGAGTTACGCATGCGCCCTGGCCGATTTCGACGGAGTCAGAATGGCGCTCGGTTTCGCTGAGGGAAGCCACACTTCGCGTAAACAAAAGGATTTTTACCGATTTACTTGGAATATTCAATAAATATTCAATGATCGTTATGCTACGAGTAACCAGGAATACATACTGTGACATCTATAAGAATTTAGACGAGTTATTAAGTGGAGATGAAGCAAAACAGACCGTCCATCGGTAGTACTCTGAACGTGATAGAATTCTAACGTGAGTTTTACGATACACAATTTTTCCTAATTAAGATTCCTAAATATTTCTAAAGCTGTAAAATGACAAATATGTTCTGAATGTATGTTCAGGGTTTTAAAATTATGTATCGTGCATCAAATACTATCCATTATTTCAATTTATTTATCAATTCCCATGACCAGACAGTCGCCGTTTTTTAAGCCCATTTTGAACCGTTCAACTCTGCTTGACAGCATGGCACTCACACGTCGACCAGCGTATAAGTGGCCGACAGGACTAGGGTTAAAACCATTTGGTCTCTAAATCAACAATGGTCTTCTCTGCACCGAGATTAACGTACAGTAAATTGTCTAATAATTCAATCCCAGGGAATGGAATTTCTCACCATAAGATCAGGGGATGATCAAATTTATTAGAACAGGAAGTTCACAAAGGGAAAACTGCTCCAATTTTTTTAGTTTAATTATTCAGAGGTCGCTCATATTTATTAGAACAAAATTTGGCTGTGATTTAATTTTAATAATGTGACTGAATTTATAATGTACTCTCTGAATGTTTGGTCACTATCTCCCCCTTCATGAACTGATGTCTGGGCCCAGTGATCTCCCTTTGTTGACCTCTCTCAGAAACAATAGATTCCTTCTCTGTTATGAGGTTTGAGTAGGATCAGGTATGAGAGCAAACCAAGAGGAGTAGAACAGACTGTTACTTATTCAGTACTAAAACGGGTGACATTTCACTTCCTGGATTTACCGCATACCCATTTCTCCCTCGGGCACTGAAGAGCGGTATGCAGGGGAGAAGAGCAGGGACTATCAAACACAAACCAGATGACGTCATAGTTCTTCTAGGTAAAACAAGCGCATGTGCGAAGCGTATGCGAAGAATTAATAGACTTTAAAGACAGTCTCTTGTAGAGTGATTCGGTGGCCGAGTGGGTTAGAGAGGTCGGCTGTCGGCACGAGGATCGGGTGTTCGATCCCCACTCAGGACAGTCTGTAGTAGCAGTTGGTTAGCTGGAGATGGAGTGCTATCATAGCTCGTAGGATTGCAATATGTGATCTCAAACCAGAGTAATCACATTATAACAATCTGTGACTCCAAACAAGAATTGTGCCACAAAAGTTAACAGATGGCATAACCTAGTCGATTGGCTGGCACAAACAAACTAGGATCATAAATATCTTTGATTATACAACATTCAGATAACAGTTATTGGCTATTGAAGCACATACATAACAGGAGGCCAAGTAGGTGATGGATCAAAATGAGATGACCTATTTATCCAGAATTGACGATTATATTCAGCAAGCAAAAAAAATTCTTCTTTCTTGGTCAACTGCTGTACTGGTAGTTTTGACAGTTCTGAAGTGATATCAACACTGTCATGAACATGAATGAAGCAAAGATCATCACCTACATAGTTTCAAAGTCAATTCTCAAAACTTTGAAACAAAATGTAATATGATGAAAACATTTGTCTAGAAATTTCCTATTTTCATGAACCAATAAGGCCATTGTCACTTGATTGGTTGTTAGCATGACATTGATTTTTTAAATACACATGCTAGATGCTATAATTATTTAGTATTAATTATTAAATTACAAACCAATTTGTATATGAATATGAAGAAATGTTTTATTCATGAAAATGTAAATCCCTCAAGTATTTTAATTATTTGCCCTCGAAATATACATGTAGACGAAAGCTAGTCATGCTAAACAACCAATCGAGTGACAATGGCCCGACAGGCAATCGTGGAACTTCTTCACTATTGGTACAATTGCACCGATACTGTACAGAGAGGGTTTACAGCCATATGAAGTACACAAGACTAAAACCAAAATTAACACTCATTCAATTGTCCAGGGCGAGTGAAATTTGCTTAGGACAACCAACATCAGTAAATGCTGTTGCTCAGGGCCAGGGCAAGTACTTCAAAATTACAAAGACAGTGCCACGGCACTGTAGCGCTCATCTGGCTATAACTGGAGAAAGTGGCTGCGAGAAATTTTTACTGAAGAACTGCAATAGATGAATTTCTAACTTGCGTTGTCTCCCCTGAACAAAATGGCAACATAGTCGATTTCACAGGAGGTCAAGCTGCAAATTCATGATTGTAATTGGAGGTTATGGAATAAAGGCAATTATACCAAAATATAATGTGTGATTGTCAGTAAGCTGTATAAGCAATAACCAGAACCAATTTTTATTATGTGATTGCAGTCGTTCGTCCGTCTGTCCACTTCGTGTCCGGACAGTACATTGGACAGTTTTTAACCTACGATTCCAATATTTTGTGGGTATATGCACCAGGGGGAGACATGTCGAGTACGAAATATGTGCGACTGGGTTGTTACGATGGCAATGAGATGTAACAGGACATTTTTCCAATGAAAGTAATCTCTGGTGAGGTATGGCCTAACCAAGACATACCCCCATCTGTCTGCGAAGATGTAAAAGATAGTGCCACGGCACTGTAGGTCATCTGTCTGTAACTGGAGAAAGTAGCTGTGAGAAATTTTACTAAAGAACTGCAATAGATGAGTTTCTAACTTGTGTTGTCCCCCCTGAACACTATAAAATGATCCATGCAGTTATTTCCTGAGATTTTATGATAAAGTTTCATGGGAAATTCAAGATGCGGCAATATTGGATTTTCGAAATCAACCAAAAAAAGGTATCTTGCACAACTGGACCACAAGGGGAACCTGTGTATCAACATCCATGCAGTAATATCCTAAGAATTTACGATAACAAAATTTCATGGGGAAATCCAAGATGGCCACCTGGTGGCCATATTGGATTTTTCAATCAGACCATATATGGTATCCTGCACAGCTAGACCCCAAGGGCAACCTCTGTACCAAATTTGAGAAAGATCCATGCAGTAGTTCCTGAGAAATCACGATAACAATGTTTCATCTGGAAATCCAAGATGGCCGCCTGGTGGCCATATTGGATTTTTCAATCAGACTACAAATTGTATCTTGCGCAACTAGACCCCAAGGGGAACCTCTGTAACAAATTTGAGAACGATCCATGCAGTAGTTCCTGAGAAATCGCGATAATGTTTCATCTGGAAATCCAAGATGGCCGCCTGGTGGTCATATTGGATTTTTCAATCAGACCGCAAATTGTATCTTGCGCAACTAGACCCCAAGGGGAACCTGTGTATCAAATTTGAGAAAGATCCATGCGGTTCTTCCTGATAAATCACGATAACGAAGTTTCATAGGGAAATCCAAGATGGCCGCCTGGTGGCCATATTGGATGTTCGAATCAGAGCAGAAAAGGTATCTTGCACAACTAGACCCCCAAGAGGAACCTGTGTACCAAATTTGAGAAAGACCCATGCAGTAGTTAACGAAAAATAATGATGACAAGATTTCACTGGCAAATTCAAGATGGCCGCCTGGTGGCCATATTGGATTTTTCAATCAGACCACAAATTGTATATTGCACAACTAGACCCCAAGGGGAACCTCTGTACCAAATTTGAGGAAGATCCATGCAGTACTTCCTGAGAAATCGAGATAACAATGTTTCATCTCGAAATCCAAGATGGCCGTCTGGTGGCCATATTGGATTTCTGAATCAGACCACAAAAATATCTTGCACAACTAGACACTAAGGGGAACCTGTGTATCAAATTTGAGAAAGATCCATGCAGTACTTCCTCATAAATCACGATAACGAAGTTTCATAGGGAAATCCAAGATGGCTGCCTGGTGGCCATATTGGATGTTCGAATCAGAGCAAAAAAGGTATCTTGCACAACTAGACCCCAAGGGGAACCTGTGTACCAATTTGAGGAAGATCCACAAAGTAGTTCCTGAGAAATCGCAATAACAATGTTTCATGGGGAAATCCAAGATGGCCGCCTGGTGGCCATATTGGATTTGTGAATCAGACCACAACAGATATCTTGCACAACTAGACCCCAAGGCGAACCTGTGTACCAATTTGAGAAAGATCCATGAAGTAGTTCCTGAGAAATCGCGATAACAAAGTTTCATGGGGAAATCCAAGATGGCCGTCTGGTGGCCATATTGGATATTCAAATTGGACTAAAGTACACATTTTGTACAACTAGACCCAAAGGGGAACCAGTGTACCAAATTTGAGAAAGATCCATGAAGTAGTTACCGAAAGATAATGATGACAAGATTTCACTGGCAAATTCAAGATGGCCGCCATGGCGGCCATATTTGAAATCGCATCGACACCCCATGAACAAATTCTGGTGTCCTTATTGGGGGGAACATGCATGCCAAGTTTCAGTTTAATCGGCCAAGCGGTTTCAGAGAAGAAGATGTTTACGGACGACGGACAGTCAGGCCATGACATAAGCCCATCGGGCCTTCGGCCCAGATGAGCTAAAAATCACACTCTCTACCATTTTGGGCTCACTATAATATTTGGGACAGTGATTATTTTAGGGCCAACCAGAATGTCAAAAGTGGTTGTCCATGGACAACTACTTAAGATAATTTTGGTTTGCCAAACCTGGTTTGATACAGCAGGTTTATACGATCATGAAGGAAACATAATCTCTAGACAGTCAGATTAAACAATCATGACAGTTTCACGATTTGTTAGGAGTTGTTTTCCCGAGTCACTCTTTATATCTTTTATATACATGTACCTGGTTCAGTGGAACCTTTGATGCATAAACCATCCGTCTCTGAAGCAATATGAACATGAATGTTTGTGCAAAAATGAGGTAGTACCGTTCCAGGTCATGGAGCAAAACTGGATGAGCCACACAAAAAAAATGAAATTTCTCATAATTTACTCTCAGTATGTACAGGGACTGATCCAGGCCCTTTTTGGATCCGTTATAATGGGTTTGGGTGTCAAGAATTTGGGCGCCCAATAATTTTTTTCCAGCGAAATCCCTTTCTGAACATGCTGTATGCAATAGTAATGCAAGTAATATTGCTAAATATGAAGTTGTCAGGCTGTATTTAAACCATTTAAATTAATACCCCAGAACTTCCATGGGCTAATCGCAGCATATTTCATTATAATTTACCAAACTCTGCAAGGCATCTGGGTGCCCAAACTAAAAGTCTAGATCAGCCCCTGATATACAACATTACTCAGGGTAGTGCTGGATCGTTCTGAAGCTCTACCAACAGTTATGTCATGTCCACAGCGATTTTATGTACAAAACTTCTTCATGCAAGAAACCCGCACTTTCATGAGCATGCAAACTATCCTTGATGCATTGATCCAGTTGTTCACTGTACATACATGTACATGTAGTCCCCATCAAACGTTTGTTGTTAAATAAGCTTTTGATTTCACGGTAACAGATTTTCCTGCATTTAAGGGTATTTAATGGGTACTTTACCTGAAATGTTACTGCTTTTTTTCTCAGCAGCAACAGAAATATTGATATGACTTAGATGGAGACTTGCTTGGCCATATTGCCATTGCCATCGCTAAAAATCAAGATAAGTTCTATCATCACATGCCTAGCCCATCCCATGGATCCGTTACCACTACTACATCTACATCTACTACATCTACTTCATCAACAAACATGTAAAATAGTGATCCTGCCTGGGCTGAATAAACTCAACAACTCAATTGTCCTAATTCTGTAAATACAACCAAATTTATCATTATCTAATTTGTAGTCTGTGCTCGTGAGTGAGATGGAAGTTCTTTCTGTAAAGTGAATGTATAACACGCGAGTACAAGAAGAGATATAGTCCAGATATAGCCAGCATGCCCAATTTAATGTTAACTTTATAGAAAACTGTCACAGGAGAGGATTTATCCCGATTATATGAAGGCTCGAGGCCAATCCGTTCAAATGGTTGGTGCTCGGTGTACCGATCTTTAGTGTCTGATGTCTCTTTCAGAGGCACTTTTCTACATGGTATCCCTGTGCAGAGAGTGAGTTGAACCATTCTAAACATGCCTTTTGCTGTGATGATGTAAAATGGATTAACAGTATTGAAGTGTTCAGCTATGCACGGTACATCGCAATACTGACAGCAGGGACAGAAATTAATTGATCACCACCTCTAAAAAATCTAACTTGCAATGTACTCAAGACTCATCTGCTCAGTGTCGTCTTCAGTAATTTTCAAACCTTTGTCCAAATATGGATACAAACGGGTGGCAATTAACTTAGTTTGTTCAGGACGTTCAGCGAAAAACGCCGCCAATTTAATGGAGACTCGCAGTTAAACCACTTTTTTTAATATTGAATTCCTGATGAAACAGAACATTAAATTGTTCGTTGAAGAAGTCGGTAGCTTTATTTATCAGCTAAGACTAGGAGGATAGAGGTATGTATCGAGGAATGGTGCCATCCTAAATACAAACAGTTTTTACCCGCAGTTTCCCTGAATAAACACTTGAGAGAAGATTGACCAGAGAGAGTGAACGGGACGGCTTCTCTTCCAGTCCAAGCCTAGAGCTGATGAGAAATGGTAATAATCAATAGAATCGGTGCTTCTTTCTGTGACTGTCGTACACCCCACCACCAGTCCAATCAAGCTAATTTCACACAGGCATCACAAGGTCAACTAGGCTAGCTTCGTATTGGCAATATTACTAATGCATCATGGGGATAGCCCTATAATTGGGTGTAAACTTAAAGAACTGCTCGGCGTGCCTAATTTGGTAACTTCACTAAATACCAATATTATAACTTTACTGAATAGAATTGACAATATCATTAAACGACATTCTGATGACAATGTACATGAATTTAAACATTTAACATTCGTATCGAGACTTAACCAAACCGTCAGTCCATTTTTATCTGCCATTTCTGTACCATCATGAGATAATGGGCTAACAGCAACAAACCTAAATTTAGAGTACAATTTGACCATGACAAAGCAAGTCAAGGTCAGTCAACTTTGATCAACTATTGGTACAATCTTTTCAAGTGCATATACATGTACATGTATATTGTGGTAAGAATTTCAAAAGCCTGGCCATAATCCTTTAAGTCATATTGTGGTAACATCGAAGACCGACAAACTGACAGGCAAATGGCAATACTCGGCGAGGCAACTTTAGCAGAGGAGTAATTCCGACTGTGCACTGGTACAAACACAAGATGTGTTATTTGTATCCGCTCCCTGGGCGTTTGTCTGACGTCATGACAGGATCTGCTTCCCCAGTATTCTTCATAATGTTGAGTTATTTGCCAGCAAACTGACCTCAGGTGTACAACATATAACTGTTTTGGGAAAAATCTTAAAGAAATTATTGCCAAGTAATAGCGACTCTCTCAGGGGAAGGTGTGCCACCATAATAATTCCTGACATTGCAAGTCTCAAGGTGATATTTTTCTATGCCAATACATGTAATAATATGGAGGAGCAGTGGAATCAAAACAACCTGTAATTACACATCAAAACATAAAACAGGGAACAGACGGAATTGAAATGTATGACCAGTGACAGCCTGAAGGAAAACATGATTACAGGTTGTTATCAATTACAGAGACTTGCAGACAGTAAGTACAGGCATCAGTCCACTCACAGATCAAGCTGCATGGTGAGGGATAGATCTTCTACATGTAATAATTCGACCACACTCTAAAATGGGATGAAATACTGATTACCCTACCTGATCACTTCACAGCCCTCGCAATTCAGGAATCTGCCTTGGCAAAAATACTGCGGTACTGAAATAACCCGCATCGAACCCCATGTTAAAAACTGCTGAGGTGATATTTTTTTTCCCCACAGCATAATACCTCGGCACTTGCTGAATGCTACTGAGAATTGGGAGGGCTGATTTCATCATGCCCTCACGATTTTGGAGAATTCGAACCGATCTTCTCACAACATGATCGTCTCTTGTATTTGTCAAATTTGTGAGAGCTGTTGATCACTCTCCTAGATTTCATATCAAATCTCAAGAGTGATCAATGTACTGTGAGAGTGATTCAATCTTGTCCGTATTACTCTGCAGTACGTTTGCATTTTTCAGGAGAGTTTCCTCGGGGGGAAAAGTTGGGCGAGTGATTAAGAGAGAGAATGAGTACTCTCCTTAAAGGTCAACCCAAACGGAATTTTTTTTTGTCTTAAAATCCTAAAAAATCATAGTTCATACTTCACTTTGTATGAAAAAAATATTGAAAAAATTCTAATCTGATCAGAAACACACATAATATGGGAGCAAAGTGGGCTTTTTCACAGCTGGGTTGATGACGTCACGCAGGGCAATTGCCTGAGATAAAATAGCGGATAACATGGAAAGCGAGTGCAGTCAGAGCTCCGATTCAGATGTCGATTCGAGCGATATCAGCTCCTTAGATGGAAATATTTTTCGCCAAAAAGGTGAAATAGACATAGAGGAGGATGATGACGGGCAAAATAACAGTTGTTTGAAAACCAACGAAGGAACTCAGCCCTATCAATTTGAGCCGTACGGCTCCGATTCTGACAGTGACAACCATCTGACAGTGACAACTCGATGACAGGATTCGGAGAGGTCGTTTGTTGATACAGATTGGTATGCAACTTGACTGGAAACCTTATTATCGTCATCTATAAGACCAAATGTCCATATATTTCGAACTGTATTGAATGTAGAACGATCATGTGCTGTAAAGAACGAGCACGTCTGTGTTGTTGTTGTTACTGGACGAGACGGCCTTTTCGAAGGGATAAACTCCGGGATTCGGCAAAATGGACCGTAAACTGTTGATAACTCTACTGATATACGTCCGATTTGAATTCTGTTTGTTTTCCCATAATCCCCATGAAATACCAATTTCAGAATTATATAGTTTGATAAAAAAAACTTTGGACATTCATGGCGAAAAGTAAGCCGTGGTGAGTGGGTGTCGAACCGACGTGATGGATCGGCATTCACATTTGCTCAATTTTCGACAAATTACGTCAATTAAATTGAAATCGAATGATATTCCCACAATCTCAAATGTCAAGGGATTATGAAAGTATTATTATCACTTCTGTATCTACAGCCATTCACTCCAGTTGGTGTTCAGAAAAAGAAAAACATTAAAAGGCGACCGGTTTGCCCGATCACTGTACGACTTTTTATTTTTTTTATTTATTTACTTATCAAACATACATATATTTATGAAAGATCATTTTATTATTATTATTAAATAGTATATATGAAATAGAAACTCATCCAGTCTAACTTGTAGGTGCTCAAGCAACAAATGCCACATCATGGATAGCATTCTGGGCGTTAATCGGGGACGCGAGAGCGAGCAGGGCATCTACAGCCGTCTCCCTGCCCGAGGCCTCGCTTGCAGGCTAGGTTCGTTCAGCCGATGTCCGTGACAGATTCTCCGTGTCCGATTTCTTTGCCGTCACATTTTGATTGTTCTTAGGTTTGATAGTTGGAATAGCTGTTCTCTTCAGTTTTGGTTGAATACCCGAATTCAACTGCTACGCTGTAGAGGTCCTCGAATGATGTCTTTCTGTCAAAATGTGCCGAGCAAATTATACGAGTACTGGTTCAGGCCCTCTTTCCACACCCTCGTGTTGCGTACAAATTTCGTCCAATTTGCGGCGATTTTCTCGTCTTTAGGCCACAAATGAATACTAACACCGTCATCTGTAGTAAAACTGCAACCTCTCACTACACAACGTCGCGGCATATTTAACAAATGATGCCCCGATACTCCGAAAATCTCCAGAAATCAGCAGATACTTATGACTGTGGTATACGGCTTTAACATAGAGAATACAAGACGGCTTCCCTCCGTGACATCACAGCTGGAATTGACAGGAGAGCGATTTTCACCTTTCAAACGGCAATATCTCGCCAACCAGACTGCACAAAATTATGAAAAAAATATCATTATTTTCAGAATCGAAAGGACTATTTTTTTAGATTTTTGACCTCAGATCGTTTGGGTTGACCTTTAATACGAAGCTGCGCATCTGAAAAAAACCCTCGGCTCTGGGCGCCAGTCATTCATAATGTATTCAATTTGAAGCAAGACTTCAGGAACACCAAGCAGTCAAGTGACAAATATACAGATTATGAAAAAATTTGCCATTAGAAATGGCCTCGAATGTTTCCGTCCAATCAGAGAAACCGGTATTCATTACATAATTCTGTTGATGCATCGATGATGTATACCAAATTTTACATGGAGCATTTGAAAATTATCAGAGATAGAGATCATTAATGATTTCACATAAATTAAAGATGGCCACCCATCTTTCCCACCACTCAGAGAAACTGCTGTGGTTATTCATTGCAAGTCTCTTGATACATGGATGCTGCATACCAAGTTTCATATAGAACACTGAAATGGTATCAAAGATATACATCATTAAAGATTTTGCATAAATTAAAGATGGCCACCAAGGTTTCCGCCCAATCAGAAAAACCAGAACTGTCTATTGATACATCGATGATGTATACCAAATTTTACATCGAGCACTCGAACGGTATCAGAGATAGAGATCATTAATGATTTCGCATAAATTAAAGATGGCCGCCCATCCTTCCCGCCACTCAGAGGAACTGATGTGGTTATACATTGCAGGTCTCTTGATACATCGATGCTGTATACCAAGTTTCGTATAGAACACTTGAATGGTATCAGAGATATATATCATTAAAGATTTTGCATAAATTGAAGATGGCCGCTAAGGTTTTCACCGAATCAGGGAAACTGGTTCGGTCATTCCTTTGAAGTTTCTTGATGCATCGATGATCCACACATGTACCAAGTTTCACACTGAACAGAGAAATGGTACCTAAGATACACAAGATTAATGATTTCGCATAAATTAAATATGGTCGCCAAAGTTTCCAACCAATCAGGTCCAGATTCAATAGGGTTCTGGGTCATGAGCATATGGATGTGCAGTGCAAGTTTGGTGTTCCTAGGGTACGTCATTCTGAAGATATCTTGGTAACAAGAAAGCTGTGATGGTTTCGCATAAATTAAAGATGGCCACCAAAGTTTCCAACCAATCAGGTCCAGATTCAATAGGGTTATGGATCACGAGCATACGGATGTGCACTGCAAGTTTGGTGTGCCTAGGGTAAGTCGTTCTAAAGATATCTTGGTAACGAGAAAGGCGTGACGGACAGACGGACGGACGGACAGACGGACAGACATGACGACGACAATACCCGTCGGCCAAATTTCGACGACAATACCCTTCGGCCAAATTTTGGCCGAGGGGTAAAAACGACAGACTGATATACCTGTATATATGTATCTGAAAATGTATTGGCCCATTTCCTTCACATATGATTGAATATTAGAGAACAATGGTAAAACGCTGTAATATTTCAATCACAGAAAGTGAGTTGACTTATCTCAAAATATTCGGGTGAAAGTGTTTATTAAACTGGAAATTTGACAAAATTATACAATAACACGGCAGTTTTCTATTGCCACAAACATTTACCCCGATAATTATGGGAGTACCCAGATGAAATTTTGAGAAGTTACAAAACGAAGCTGTGCATCAGAAAACCCCTCGGCTGTGGGCGCCAGCCATTCATAATGTATTCAATTTGAACCAAGATGTCAGGAACACCAAGGAGTCAAGCTTCAAATATACAGATTATCAAAAATTTTGCAATTAGAAATGGCCCTTAAGGTTTCCATCCAAACAGAGAAACCGGTACTCATTACATAAATCTCTTGATGCATCGATGATGTATTCCAAATTTTACATTGAGCATTGAACAGTAATCGTATCAGAGTTAGAGATCATTAATGATTTTGCATAAATTAAAGATGGCCGCCCATCCGAGGAACTGATGTGGTTATTCATTAATGTAAGTCTCTTCATACATCGATACTGTAAACCAAGTTTCGTATAGAACACTTAAATGGTATCAGAGATAAACATTAAAGATTTTTCATAAATTAAAGATGGCTGCCAAGATTTCCGCCCAATCAGAGAAACCAGATCTGCCATTCATCGTAAGTCTCTTGATGCATCGATGATGTATACCAAATTTCACATCGAGCACTTCAACGGTATCAGAGATAAAGATCCTTAAAGGGGACGTAAACTCTGGTGAACCGTGCATGGCCAGTTAAAGCTTTTTCCTCATAGAATCCAAATCGTGTATCAGATATTTTTTTACAATTTTTTTCAAAGCAGTACTAAACGTTTTAACTTCGTTACACTGGAACAACATAGAGGCCTCCATGTTTGAAGAATCGTGACGTCAGCGGACACTAGTTCTTCTGCCTCTCGAGGTAAAAACGCATCAATTGGCAGAGGTGCAGCATTCGAGACCGTAGCTCACAAACATGAACGAGGATGATAGTGCGACGTGTCGGGATTACCTGGTACATTGTGACAGCCAAATGCAGAGCAGCCAGGCATCGTAGAATATCTGCTAGAATCAGGTCGTATTCTACATCAAAGTTAATCTATAACATTGCTTCTGTTAGTCGAGGAACGGAGGAGTGTATGAAAACGACCATATACGGCCATGTTATCTCGACGCAGAGAATGTCCGATGACGTAGGAGATTATCGGCACAACTGAATTTCACGCTTTCCCATTGGATAAAAATTCTGCCCAAAATAAACATGGCGGCGCCCCCAAGAAATTCCAAATCACGGTATTTTCTATGTTTGCGTCTGTCTCATTCATTGAAAAAAAATGAGAAAAAATATTTGTCCCGATTTTTTAAATCTATCGGGACTCTTGTATAATTCCCGCGGTGTTTTACCGCAGAGTTTACGTTCCCTTTAATGATTTCGCATGAATTAAAGATGGCCGCTCATCCTTCCCGCCAGTCAGAGGAATTGATGTGGTTATTCATTGCAAGTCTCTTGATACATCGATGCTGTATACCAAGTTTTGTATAGAACACTGGAATGGTATCAGAGATATACATCATTAAAGATTTTGCATAAATTAAAGATGGCGACCAAGTTTTCCACCCAATCAGAGAAACCAGAACTGTCATTTATCGTAAGTCTCTTGATGCATCGATGATGTATACCAAATTTTACATAGAGCACTTGAACGGTATCACAGATAGAGATCATTAATGATTTTGCATAAATTAAAGATGGCCACTCATCCTTCACGCCACTCAGAGGAACTGACGTGGTTAATCATTGCAAGTCTCTTGATACATCGATGCTGTATACCAAGTTTCGCATAGAACACTTAAATGGTATCAGAGATATATATCATTAAAGATTCTGCATAAATTAAAGATGGCCGCCAAGGTTTCCACAGATTCAGGGAAACTGGTTTGGTCATTCCTTTGAAGTTTCTTGGTGCATCGATGATCTATACCAAGTTTTACACTGAACAGCGAAATGATACCCGAGATACACAAGATTAATGGTTTCGCATTAATTAAAGATGGCCACCAAAGTTTCCAACCAATCGGGTCCAGATTCAATAGGGTTCTGGGTCTCGAGCATATGGATATGCACTGCAAGTTTGGTGTGCCTAGGGTAAGTCGTTCTAAAGATATCTTGGTAATGAGAAAGCTGTGATGGTTTCGAATAAATGAAAGATGGCCGCCAAAGTTTCCAACCAATCGGGTCCAGATTCAATAGGGTTCTGGATCAGGAGCATATGAATGTGCACTGCAAGTTTGGTGTGCCTTGGGTAAGTCGCTCTAAACATATCTTGGTAACGAGAAAGGTGTGATGGACAGACAGCCAGATGGAAGGACAGACAGACTTACATGACGACGACAATACCCTTCGACCAATTTGGCTGAGGGGTAAAAATTGATAGTTGTGGTGGGAAGGTGCTGCTGCGACAGGACACCTAATTTTTGTCACGAACAGAGAGTTGTCAACATAGAGATTTAGAGGAGAAGTTCCACTGCTGCTTAACTCATTGGCGCCGCATTTTCGGGCCTGTGGTATATCCGTAAGCGTCGTATGTCACAACCGCCGCCGGCCATGCCTGTATTCTTAGCGACATATGGCGCAAACAACCGTGAATTTTATTGGTCAAATTTGCCGGTCCCCAGATCTTTGTGTAAATAAAAATACCAATCAAATGTCTGATTAAATTGACTATCGGCATCATGACTCCGCCTATATATAACTAAATATGGAGATAGTTAGCCAGAAACGTGTAAAAATCGAATGATGGGTAGTTTTTTGGTTTTACCGCTGAGGATGTCGCAGGATATTCAGGTGAACTACGGAGAAATGATTCAGATTCAGATATTTCTGTTTCATCTGTCTCTACCCCGCCCGAAAGCGACGTAGATATCAACAATTTTGAGTCCCTCTCCGATGATGATGACAGCGACAGTGAAGCGAGCGGCCCGGGAACGAGCACCCGCAACGTCAACAACAACAACAACAATAACAGAACCACATGGACCAGCACGTTGTCCGCTGTTGGAGATCGCGTTTTCGATCGGGTTTCCGGAGCCAATTTCCAACTTCCGACAGAAGCCACCGAAATTGATTTCTTCAGGAAGTGTTTTCCGGACAGTTTACTGGACAAAATTGTTGTGGAAACTAATAAATATGCAGAAGTTCGAATATCTGAAAAACCTGAGCCACTCTGGATCCCGACAACCGCAGACGAGGTTAGAGCGTTTATTGGCATACAAATGTTGATGTCTCTCGTGGATATGCCCAGCTACAAGATGTATTGGTGTCAAGACTGGCTAACCAATTTCCCCACCATCCGGCAAATCATGTCCCGCCGTCGGTATGAGCTTCTTCAAAAGTTCTTACATTGTAATGATGTCTCAGAAAATCCACAGCGTGGCCAGCCTGGTCATGACAAACTGGCTCCTGTACGACCGATCATCGATGCTGTCTTGCACTCCTGTAAAACCCAGTACACACCTCACAAGGAGTGTGCTGTTGATGGAAGCGATGGTCAAATATCGCGGGCGGTTGGGATTCCGACAGTATATGCCGAAGAAACCAACAAAATTTGGCATAAAGGTGTGGGAACTTGGTGATGCATCAAATGGAGTGGTACTGAATTTTCAGGTATACACCGGCAAGGTCAGCAACACTGGTACAGAACGTGGCCTTACCACATGCGTTGTGAAGGAGATGACCGAGGAGTTGAAAGGACAAAACCATCTTGTCATCATGGACAATTATTTCAGCAGCGTCAGTCTTCTCCATGATCTGTTGGAGGATGACATCCTGTCCTGTTCGACGACGCGGACAAATCGAAAGGGGTGGCCACAGGCGCTGTACCCGGGTTGCGTGAAGAGGCGAGGAGAGAGCAAGATTCGTCAGAGAGGCAGTGTGGTTGCTCTGTCATGGTTTGACAAGAAGCAGGTGAACTTCCTCAGTAATGGCTGCGATCCGACTGCAAGAACAACCGTGAACAGGAAGCAGAAAGATGGTACCCATCAGTCAGTCCCCTGCCCAACCATTGAAAAACGTATGGGGATTACATGAACGCAGTGGACAGAGCTGATCAACACCGGTCCAACTACACCCTTGGCCGAAAGTCCATCAAATGGTGGAAGTACCTTTTCTGGTTCCTGATCGATACATGTAAATGTAATTCATATGTTTGTATGAGGGAGAGCCCGAATCACCAAATCGTTACCAGGAAGAGCAACCCCCGACAACGAACAATGTTGGAGTTTCAGCAAGCCCTTAGCAAGCAGCTGATTGGGGATTTCCGTGCAGTCATACGCAAGAGAAGCGCACCTCCCCTTCCCATGTCTCCGACTTCCCCTCCTCACTGGCCCACAGTTGCAAAGAAAGCTTGGTGCGTCCAGTGTGCGAAAGTTCGACGAAGACGGGAGTCTCGAGTAGGATGTGCTGCCTGTGGGAAAAACCTATGTGTGACCTGCTTCCAGGCTTACCACAATGAACCATGAGATGTACATTGTAGGGAGTGCAATTCAATTCAATTCAATACTGAAAGTAGGAGGCCGTTTCTAAAAAGTAGGAGGCTATTAATGCCGAGCGAAGCGAGGCGTAGCTTTCAAGGCAAGGGGTCTGGGGGCCGCCTAGGCCCCCAGAAGCTCTGTGGTGCATTCTAAGCCTATTTTGGCCCTCAAAACAATTGATCCTTGTTCAGTGCTTTCCTCAAATTCCTCATCAATTAGTTTAAAAAAATCACACTTTCTGAGAGTTCTGTTCACTATGATCTCGTTTGACTAGTCTATGTATGAACAACATACTATTGACTAGAACATGTGCATTTTAAAAACAAAGATTCAGAATCAGAGCTATTTTAATTAATATTTTAAATTGTTTTAATCATATTAAATGTGTGTGCAACGGGGAGACATTCTGAGATCTGTGAACCCCAAACACAGAATCCTTGACCACACAGGTCACGGCTTAACTTCTTGCACACACGTTTAATATTAAATTATAGCTTTGTTGTCAAATGCAAACTGCCTTGTTCATCGCTGATTGTGCTTTCAGCACTTTCAGTTTCTGAAATATATTGAGTCAATTTCGATAAAAACAATAATTATTACAACAAAACATTTTTTCATTGTATTTTTATGAACACTAAATTCTTGTTCATTTTGCTGTTTTAATGAAATTCCGAAGAATCAATTACTATTTTTATTTTTTTATTTTACATAATTAATTTTCACCATGAAATTAGCAGATATGATACAGAATATTTGTCTAGAATCTGTATTTTAGGATGGGGATAGCCTAATCTTTGCACAATCCAACACATTTTACACTGGGCAGGTCTGATTTTTAGAAACTTGAGAACTCGTTGTACAGCCACATTAAAATTACCAGGAATGTGAATAGCCTGTCCCCCCTTGTCATAGGCGTATACTTAGAATGAACGTAACCCAGAACCTTTCTGGAGGGGAGTGGAGACAATAGAATATTCCATAGCATGACGAAGACACTTCTGCCAAGTCTAACACATGTTTCATTCCAGGCATTCTTTCATGAATACTTGCAGATAATCAACAATAAAATTATTATTACCTTTTGATCGTTTTGCCCCAAAACCAAAAGCCTCCATGCAATGTCAGACTGTAGAACTTCGTTTGGACATAGTATATTCCCTGCTGTCAGTTTACCATTTCAAGTGCATGCGGCATGAATACTTTAGCTAAGGTTCATTCACACGCGGTGTACGACCTTGACCTTCAGTAGGTCATGATCTGGTGGCCAGAGACGTCAGCATGACAGTTTCACTTTCAGTTCGCGAAATCAGACATAATAAAAAGTACAACTCAACAAAGGCAAATGAAGTCCACAGATAAACTTTAATACAAGAAATGCTGACTGCAATAAAACGCCGACGTGAGTAAGTTTACAACAATGACAACAACAACAACACCATGTTAATTTTTTTATTTTTTTTTGCTGCCGATGAAGTAGGCGGCGGTTTCGGCGATAGTAGCCGCCGAAAACCGCCTCTTAAGGAAACCCCTGGGTAACTGAACGGTAAAGGGTATCGTGAACTATGATTTGCCTTTATATTATGTGAAACGAGAAATGGCCAAATTATTTCACGTGAAATGTGATTTGCGCTTGCATTTGCAATCCATGATCTTGAGTTTTGAAATGTGATTTGTGAAAGCTATTTGTTACCGATAGCCTGCAACGTGACGTACATGTCATTGTGAAATGTGATTTAGGTTATTTTTAGTGCAACAATATGGTGTTCATTTTTGTACATCGAAGGCTGAACAATATTTCACGTTTGTATCATTGTCTTGAAGAAACAAATCAATTCAGCTCTGAGATAATTTATCGTGAAACGTGAAATAATTTATGACTTGTGATGCGTGAAATGACCGGTTTATTTCCTGTGAAATGTGATCATCCATTGAACAAGTCGAAATGTTATTTGACTAATGCGATCTGTGATCTTGATTTTTGAAATGCGATTTGTGAAAGCTATTAGTTGTTACCAGTAGTGGCCTGAAATGTGAGATAGTGCAAATATGTAGTGTCGATAATCTGCTATTGAAGGCTGCATAATATTTCATGTTAGTAGTATCAACTATCATGGTCATGAAAACACAAAACTCAGCTCTGAAATATTTATTTGTGAACCGCTTACCGATATTTTATTATTTGTGAATCGGGACTGATATATGTCTAGTGAAATGTGATCAGACACCACCCTTTGTTCAATCAAAGGTTGTTCTCTTGTTCAAATCCAACTGTAAATTGACTATAATGTGATCCATAATCTTTTTGAAATGTGATTTGCGAAAGCTATTATTTGTCACTGTTTCAAGCGAGGTGAAATGTTATTCAGGTCATTTTAGTGCAAAAATGTAGTGCCTATTTGTGTACATTTATGCTGAAGGCAGAGCAATATTTCATGTTCGTATCCATGTGGCAGCCAGTGAAATATTTCGTGAAACGTAAAAATGTTATTTTATTATTTGTGAAGCGTGAAATCCCGTTACCATATCCATTCTGTCCACTGTACGAGTCTAAATTCCCATTCATGCTTGATCGGGCGAGTGACAGTATACATGTTCGGGGCCCTGGCCCGAGTCGGGCTTTGCATTATTCATGGCGGCATTTTTTAGACTGCCGAGCCAGTGACTTGTGTTCGTAAAACAGTTCCTTCACGCATAATTATGCGATGCTAGTGTATATAAATTTCGCGAATACATTCTGTATTCCACATTTTTTTAAATTGTGTGAAGTGTTCATACACATTTCGTGATATTTTCCCATGAAAATTGACGTGAAGTTCGGGAAGTCAAAATAAACTTGACCCACTCGATCACGCCGATCGAAATCTGACATTCCGACGATCGTGGTTGAAATACCAATAAATTATCATCATCAATGAATTGTTATCAATTTTGTATTCAAAATAGAAATTATATTCATCATTGTCATGTATATAAGGGAATAAGTTGTGAATGGACAAACGGTGTATACAATAATTGCCTACAATAATATCGTATTGCCGTACATAAACATTTTGATTCTGAAACAATGGCGGTTGGTCTTCATTTTTTCGGCCTTTATTTATTGTGGTTTTTTTGGGTCTTCGACGGTCCATATAATAACAAAAACACGGGAATAAAATGTAGTTCACCGTAAGATAACAAATGAAAATATATTTACATAAAAAAATGTGACTGACCATCATAAATGTCCCAAATAACCAGTTTCTATTTTACTGCTTTGCAATGATCCGACACATTCAGAGAGACCGTAGCCCTTCATTCACTTCAGTGAAATGAAAAGGAATTTTATCAAATACTAAAATGAAGTCTGATTTGTTTAGTGCAATATTTTATTTCCATATACATCAGATAATTTATTTTCATAAGTTTTACAGAACATTTATGATGAAATAGACATATACAGCCTCTCCAAAGCAAGCCTATTTTTCCACCAGACTCCGCTTCGGCGCACAGCTAAGTGGCTGGAACTGAGCCCTGGAAGGCAGTCGGTGGCTCTCGCCTGAACATGCCAAAAGATCTGAATGAGTTAAGAAGTTAACACAAATAGAATCTTTTGTGAGACATCACTCCATTTTGAACAGAGGAGCCGTTACCCAAAGAAAGATTACTTTTATAGACGAGTCATATCCACAAAAATATTTCATAATTCTCCCATCTTCTTCCAAGAGATGGAGATCAACGGTTGAGTTGGCAGGTCATTTTAAAGCATGCCAAGTTGTAAAGCATGTCAAGTGGGTTGTTTTCTCTCCGAAATACAAATATACTAAATATATAAGAGTGCTCAAGATCAAAATGGAGTGGTGTCTGCCTGCGTTTTGTAAACGGACAAGTATCGTATTTTAGTACATTATAATATTGTACAATTTACATGTCCCCTACCTACATGTAGCATGACCAATCCAAATATAGCCCTGATCACCTACATTTCTATGGAATGGGTGAGAGATGTCCACATTACAGTTGACCTCAGACAGGTCCAGATTACAGGGTTGTTAGGTTAGATTTTCAGACAATAAGATGTAAAACATTAGTATTGCTCTATAATTACGACGCATTAAAATCTGGGTTATAATTATAAATGAATAGACAGTCTAGAGAATAACACTAGAACCTCTCTATACTGGTGTTGTCAGGGTACCAAATTTAAACCATCTTTAGTTCTTATTTATTTTCAGCCTTATATAAAAGGATTGAAATAATATACCTCATCCAAGCTTAAGGATAAGGAGTTACATGTATAATTTGAGTGCAACCTGAACAATTCCACATCCCTGAATTAAAGTTATGACACAACTTTCCATTTATTGGAGATTAACTGGTCTACAGGACTTTGACCTTTTGACCTTAAAATTAATACAGTTCTAAGTATACCCAAAGTTTTGGACCAATTCATAGCTTGGAACAATAGTGGGGTTACCGTTCTGGAACTTCCGGACTATTTAGTGGAGAACTACTTTTAGTTTGTCGGCGAACTTTTTTTTAGTTTAGGACAATATCTTTAAAATGAACTCCCACACACCTCACAAACGATGGGGAAGAGCCACTATGGGTGCGTTTCAAAAGATAGCCGCCATAAGAATATCACAAATATCAGATTTTGACCAATTTCAGCTACAAATTCAAAGTGGGTGTCTACTTTGAGCTGCTGAACGGATCCCTCTGAGCTACTTATATTAAAATATAATACCCAGAGATCTTCAAAAATACTTATAAAATTCATTTATTCACATCTCAAAGACCAAATATGGAACGACATTGATGTAACTAAGGAACAAAACCTATATCTTGAGAGCTGAAACTTTGGGACAATATACCATATCATATTGGAGTAACTTTGAGGCCATTAGATAATCTTGTGTGTGAAGGATCAAAATCAAGATACCGGTACAAATATAGCATGAAAAGTTTCCATTATGCAGATCTACGAGTTAACAAAAATATTTAGAGGGAAGAGGGTAACATGTCCTAAGTACTGTATCTAAATCAGACACTGCCCAATAAGGGGTTGCCATTTTTGGATACAATCAGAAATAGAGAAGCAATGGGGAATGGTCGCATAATGGCATTTTCCAAGATGGCCACCATAAAAATATCACTCTGAATCAATTGACCTACAAAGAAGTGTCTACATGTACTTAATCCTCCTGTCCTACATCATGTATAACACTGAAATATTGTTATCAATGGCTGTGCTCAAATAAAATCAGCGCTATGGAGATACTATCAAAATCCTATTTTGGCCAATTAACCTGGATGTACCGTCTTCACACTCATAATAAATTCAAATTGTGTTGAATGACTCCCATGTATCACTGTAGGATTTAGATTCTCTGAGCAAGATAGCATCCAGTGACATCTGATGTTCTTGACTTTCAGAGTCCGTCACTAGATTCAACCTGCAATCTCGACAGATGAGATCATTTAACGACACATACAAAATGAGAGCGTTTATACATGTACATGTGAAGCTTTTAATTCATTACCAGTGGGGTTTTCAAGGGAAGTCTTCATCACTATACGACCCAACGACATTAAGAAATTAATACCCAGTACTGAAAGCAAATTTTGTTTATTGGGGCTTTAGGGAGTTACTGAAACTTTCCACCATAGGCAGCGCTTTAAATTACATAGACAACGCTTAATATCATGCCCAAGTCAGAGATACACCCAAGCCAGAAAGCAAACATTTTTTTACTTGAAAATCAACATTTAGACAGGTTCAGTTAGATTTCTCATCAATAAAGCAGCATAGTCAAAGTCAAACCTACCAAATCTGCCTGTCGTTGGGGATTTTCAATTTAATATTTTGTTGACAATAAAACTACAATACGAAAGACTCTAAAACCCCAGATTAGAAACCCAGGAAGAACTTACAGTTCGAAAAATATGATACAAGTGGTAGCTCCAATGTGGCCATGTGGCTTTCACAGGTACCTGGGACATCAGTGAATGAACAGTTTCAGTATTTATAAATTTATCCTAAAAATATCTAAGTAGGACAGGTGGATTAAAACCCTCAAAACTTCAGAGTACATGTAGACAACCTGACTGATGATTATGCAGGTGAATGATCTGAATAGGATATACATTGATAGTCCAAGGCCGACTGTGTTTGAACCTATGTTTCAGGTCAGCTGCTGATGAAAAATCAGTGAGGGAGGGAGGTCAACACAACACAAATCATAAAATCAACACGAAATAAAAAAAACACGGCAACAAAAAAAAATTGTTTTTGATTTTGACATTTTTGTTTGAGCTGGGTAGTTGAACCGGATCACCGGTTATTTTATTCCCCGCTACTTGGATTTGCTGGACTAACTGTTCGAATGTTATGTTTTTATTAACTGCCACCCCCCTCCAATCCAAATACATGTACGTTTCCTTGGGTTTGCTTGAGGCAATTTTAAGACAGATATATTCCTCCGCCTCCACCCCGATATCCATCATGGCGCCCGACGAATGCTGAACGAATGTATATGCAAAACCACGACTGAGAACACACCCGGATCAGCAATACCATTTTCATTTGTGAAATCCCTAATTTCTTCAGTTTCGATGTTTATATTTACTCGCACTAAATATTGAAAGATATTATTGGAAGACAATAAATTGTTTACAGAATCTCTGCCTGACTAATTTGTTTAATTCCCCAAAACATACGCGGTCCTCTTCCACCGCGTCGACGGAATCCGACTTTTATATCATTTCTCGGGACAGTGACCTCACCATTGTGCGAGTCGGGAACCATATACCTCCACAATATTACGTGACTGAACTGGGTTCCCTATATTTACCATGTTTACCATCCTGATGAAGCATGATTTGCGTTACAGTCGACGAAATAAAGATCGACGGTGTCTTATGGAAAATGTGATGTGGAAGACACAAAAGTTTTAGATCTTGGTTAGTAAATTCCCCACAAAATTGCCTGATAACCTTTGTCAAGTTTGAAATATACAGCATTGTTCAGAAAAAATCAAGGCGCATGTTATACCATACACACGTAATATCGGTAAATGCAATGCGGGCGGCTGACCCGAAACACAGGTACCAACACAGCCGGCCTAATTGTGGCCATTTCAATAACCCCCTCCCCCCACAAGAATACCAAGCAGCTCTCGACTGTTTGAAGATGGTCGAAATGTACCCAAGTGCTACCTTCAAACTGAGACATGGTTACGGTGTTGGGGTCTGTGAAGTGTACCAACCTGTAACCAACTGGATCATCTTTTAGCTTACATGGTAAGACTGACCCTGGGATCGTGTGTATCCATTTTCAGCCTACTTTTGGCAACTATACGAGGGAATATCCCGAAATCAACACCATGTGATGTTGTCAGCCAATCAGCTAAACTCTACCGACGTAACCACAACATAACCCGTCATTTTCGAGTCACGTGCTGTCCTACTTGCTCAAAATTACAGATCTACAACACCTATTGGATGATACGGAAGTTAATCATATCTGTATCTTTTTTAAGCTCAGACAATATATGTTTCAGAACTAGTATGAAAAGCCTGCATATTTATCAGATTTCTCGAGTCTGTTTTCCGCCGAATGAAGACCGAACACTTACAGTATATGGTAAAGTATCAGATATCGCTCTGCAATAATGGAGACACATGATTCGCAAGTGATATGCAAATGTGAAGTGTAGGCCCCCCTACATGTAACCCCATGTTTAGCGGATCTATACTTAAACTGGAAGGTACGTTGAGACACTACCGCAATGCACGTATTTTTCAAACACTCAGGTACATGTATTATTGAAGTTCAAAACTTTAACAATTATAAAATGAACGTCTAAAAGACTTGGAAATTTATCGCCTGAAATTTTTTTTACATTTTATTTTACCAGGCTATTTTCTCAGTTGGCCTGGGCCTGTGTCATCTAAATTTCGACCTGCTTTAGTCAATCACAGGCCGCAAAATTTGAGCACGAACAGGATGGACAGACATCCTAGATAATTGACCATGAAACTTCAGAATTCTCAGGAATAGTTCTAGCCCAATTATATGCCAAGCTTAAAGGTACATCATGTAAATGCCGACAATGGAGTTGGACCCAACCATTGGATGAGGTGATGAATGTAATATGTGAACGTATGTGTCAGGCTGCATTCAAGTCTAGAATTCATATGAAAGTACTCCGTGGAAAAATAGAACATCAAAGCGTAGAGAGTTTTGTTTGTTCTTGGGCAATATTACACTGGTCAGTGCAGTCATTAAGACATCACCATGGATATCAGACAGTATGGATTTCCTTAACTGTAATTAAGGAGCAGATCGATTGGCTGGTCAGAGCCATTCAAATTTACCACAGTGTACATGAGACGTCTGCACAGGTGTTCATATTATTGCTTAATCAGATTTGTTATTGGGAAATCCAAGCCCTGCGAACAAGTATGCTTCGAATTAAGCTGCTTTTGTCTCTAAATCTGACCACGGAATAAAGATATATTGTGCAGCAGGTTTTGACTTGATGGTAATGTAAGCCTGTCAACAACCTGCAGCACCAATAAGTTAGATCCACATATCTGGTAAACCACTATCAGGTACATCAAGATGACAAAGTTCCAATTCAATACATGTAAATCATCAAATTACAGGTGAGACAGCGCAGTAACTCATTTCTCATGAAAATTATTACAACATCTTCAAGCATGCGGCCAGACTTTTTTTATTAGTTAGATTATGGCTACAGACATGAAAAATTCAAATGGGTTACGGAGGATGAAGAAAAAAACATTGTTTTGAAGATTTCTTTTTTCTTACTCTAGCCAAACACAAAAGTTCAAGAACGGAGAAGACATAAAAACTGAAATGGACCCCCGAGACTGAAAACAGCTCTGACGGTATTTAAATTATTTATTGACTGCACATGTAGGGAGCTATTGTCTGAGCCTTTGCCAGAGTCTAGACACATTGTTGTCCCCAGACTTGGCTATTGTCTACATTGTCTCATGATCCTGATATGGAGTATGAACCACAAAGTATTAGGGTTCCAAGCCATGGACTGGAAACTATTATCATTCTTCCTTAATATTTTGTCATCATCGCACAATCCACAATACTGCGCCGATGAAACTTCAACTTCACATGGGGATTAAGGCCAATGATATGTCGACGGTTGACGAGATACTTGGCATACATGATTGAGGTCTCAAAAAATTCCTAATTTGAAGTTGCTACGTGAACAAATATGGCCACCATCGACCAATCAAAATTGTCAGATTTTCAAGTATTGAATTTTAATGGCAAAAACAGCTATGTATTGTATTTGACATGGTGATGCAGGAATGAGTCCTAAGTTGGGAATTCGTTCTTTCACCAGAACACTGATGATGCACGAAGGAATGGGTCCCAAGTCGGAACTTGGAACCCTTCATTGCTGCTAGCAGCTATATCTATTTCTTTTCTTTTTTCTTCTTTTTCTTAGCATTGAAAATCAGTTGTGGAGAGAAGTTTAGTGAGTATTCTTTGTTTTTTGCACCACGTGTATGTTATGTACCAGGGCTTGCTTTTCTAGGGAATCTGATTCCCATCAATTTTTGGCAATTTGTATAGACATTTCTTCTCTAGATTCTTGTTGATTTAAATTGTAAGTACCAGCTCTGTTTGGAGTCCTGTGAATTTCGATGAATAGCAGGGCTTGCATACACAAAATTTGATATCAATACTGATCCATAACATGGATCTGGAGATATCGCACAGACAATCCAAGTTAACACAGACAGATGAGCAAACTGCAATAGATTAGAGAATCAATAAAATCAATAGGCCATGAGTTTGAGTATGTATCGCATCGACAATGATTTCTTGTTTGTTGGCCAAAGTGACCTTGACCTTTAGCCTATTGCCCTCAAAATAAATAGGGTTCTTCTCTGCCTCACGGAAAAACAACCAAAGTTTGGTACCAATCCATGTCCTGTAAGCTTAGTCTACAGCCTGACCATAGCTATTACAGCTTACAAATTATGTTAACAGACTGACAGAACTTCCTATTATATACAATGGTCGACCTCATCTTACATGTATGACTGGGCGAATATAAAATGGTACTTATATCCAGCGCATCATGGAAATCCTCCAGATAGAAACCATTCGTAGACTTACAGAATAGGACAAGAAGATATACCAGAAGTACTAGTTCTGTCAGTTTATTAATTAACCAAGTCAATAGATGACAAACAGGAAGACAATCACAGAATATGATTGGATAGTTGGTGTATTGTGAAAGTATCCCATTGGTTGATTTGTACTTCTTGAAACCATCAATACAGATGAATTTCATTGGCTGCTGAAGGAAATGGGAATACCATTCAACCAATCGATCCTCGTGATCATAGAAGTCCTGGACGGATCCATTGGTGGAAAGTGTGTGCGAGGTGAGCCAAAGCAGCATCAGCCAATGGTCCAAAGCAGGGCAATTTCAAACTAGAACTCGTGGACTTCGAAAGACTGCCGTTATCTGTGTGATTTTATGGTTTTGATGTTTGACTGTGATCTTTAGAAATACATAGTTTTTCCTATTTCCCAAAATTTGATCATGTGTATAGGTTGTGTTATGTGTAATGCTTTAGTTACCTTTGACAGTCATAACAGGATGAAAGGTACGAAGCACAATAATTTTATAATTTATCCCATTAATTAATTTGATGCTTCAGAGTAAATTTTAATGGAAATCAGAGCGTCTGAAGCCCACCGACATTGAAACTACTGATTTGGCTAGGAACCTCAGTACCCAGCATGGAAAGCAATCTCGAGTGATATCCTCGTTATCCACATACCAAATCTGCGTTCAGGTTTTTGAAAGTTACCGTCCAGAAGTAACTATTTTTTTACTTGTCTTCCTGGTACTTCAGCTTGTCACCCCTTCTGAATTTTTTTTTTATCACCATACTGTCATGTATTCCAACTAGTTTCTCCATTTTTTTCATGCATTGTAGAATTTGAACACACGTTTTTCTTCCCTCGATTGGGAGACATTGACGACACGGACAGATTTATCTCCTTCCTCTAGCTCTGCATTGCCAAGATCAATGTCCTCACTTCATGATCTTGATCATCATCCTAACGCATGGCACGATCATACGTAGAAACTTCTGCTCATAGCCATGCAGTAATGGGTGATATCCGAGTATATTAGGGCATTTCCCAATTGGTCACATCCGATTGGTCCCGTGAGATCCGACAACGGCGCAATCACATTCATAAAACGAAGACACACCTCCAGAAAGCCATCCACTGAAATGATCTCTTGGTGGGCCTCGAAATGCCCCTATCACAAAATAAAAAGCATATCATTTTCCTGTGAACTGTCGCCGATTTTATTTTTTTGAAATAGGTAAGGTCGTTTGTAATATGATTTTTCTTAAGAAAAACAAATAAGCATGCTCCATTAGAGTGAGAACTAAAGTAGCTGATTCGCACAACTTCGTTTTTGTCTCGCATAGAATCCCCTAGTCTTGCGCCTCTGCACTCAAGTGAGACTGACATGTCTGAAATGCCCAGGTCAAAATATTTAAATACAGATAATTTCATTGGCTCATTTAAATGCGGCGGGCATGTGACTTGATGCTTCAGGAACAACTTTCGAACAGGATTATGTCCCTCCAGAAATATATCCTTTGCAGCCGAGAGGTGGCATCATGTGGAATACATGCCGAATCATAGCGTTGAGCTAAGGACAGTCTTAAGCGAAACGTGAAATCCCCTCAGCATGCTAAGATGGATGTTGACTCGGTGGGCTCATTTCTCTCACCAGGGAGTTCAGTGAAACATGTCAACAAAAGATTCAATTATGAGATTAAATTTGTTGGAACGATATTTTCTTAAATATCATAACAGCAGGTTGGGGGGGGTTAGCCACTTTTTCATCTATGTTAGTATTAAACCCAGAATAAAAACTTGAATTTGAAAAATAGAATTTTTGAGAAATTTTGAAATTGAGTTTTGCCCCAAACAATTGTTTTTTATCGATGGGGAAACACGCACAAAAAAAAAGAGTGTTATAGTGGATAAATATTGAATTCTTCAAGAGATAAGTCGAGTTCCCAAATGAAAATGTCGTGACAAATAATCAAGCAAAATAATTGTTGTTGTTGTTGTTGTTCCTTCACTAGATCAACTCGCGAGTGCTACGTTTAGCGTGTCTGGAGCAAGTCAAAATCGACACGGGCAACGCAACGTTCATGTTCATGTGTTAGCTGCCCGTGTTGGCAAGCACGATTTTGTTCCGATTAAAATACTCAGTGACAAAGTTTAATTCGGCTTTTATTCTCCACCATAAAACGATCAATCCGCTCATTCTGGTTATCGAATTGCTCTTGCCAGGCATGAACACTTGATAGAAATACAGGCCAGATCGTGCCATCAATCTAGTGCAGTTCTTTTTATTTATCCATTAGTTTTGCCTTTCAAGCTTCGCTAACCACAGCGCCCTCAACGAGCAGATTAATTACATAAAGGGAGATCACTTTCAAGAAGCTGTCGTAAAAGTCTCGCGAGAGCCCATTTGACAGTATGCGCAAAGAGATTTCCGCGCAGTTTTTTCGGGGGGATATTGCATTTTCAGCTTCTGGTTTAGAATGTTACACAAACAATTTGGGCTTGAAAAACAGACTTCCATTTATCTGAGACAGCCCAAATTGGTACGAATTTCTAGTTCAATATCTTCTCCACATTTGGCACTGTGACGATAAGTCTCAACTCTGCTTTGTTTTTTCGCAATCTTGCGGACAAAGCGATTTTGGCCCCCATGAGACCAAGCTGATGCAATAAGACTGCGACGCTTCGCGGCAGTCTTAAATATGCACAAACTTTACTTCCACAATCTGCGGAGAAGGTAGATCGCTGAAACAGGAAATGTGAACATCTCTCACACACACAGGACACCTTTACTCACCTTTCAAGGCCGGTAACTTCTGCAATTCCCTGTTTTTCGACACGTTGAATCTGGATGAATTTTGTCTTTTATCTTTCTTCACATGTGGTGGACCTGTGTACTTGATTTTCGTCAAAGCTGTTGGGGGAGGGTGGTTCTCGGTGTTCTGCTTCCTCTTGGCACTCTGGGTAAACGATAAATAATAACACAGAATGAAAGCTGAATCACAAAATTACAATAAAGCCCACAAAATGTTACCCAAATTTTGTCCAAGTCTCTTCACTTCGACGCGTAGCCAAACTATTTATACTCATAGATCTGAAAATGCCAACTTTCTCTGAGTCTCAGTGGACAACATCTGGGAACTTGGATTGACATCTTATTCTTAATATTGTCATTTTCCACAAATTTTGAGGGTCTTGAATGCTTCCAAATTCACCTTATGTCTCGGGTAGAGTGTGTGATGAGGCGTGACCTGCTTTGAGCCTATCCGATGTTGGAGCATGAAGAAACGAAAAGCAACTACTCAGAGATTCACGGCCGAAGTCCAGAACAGGTCATAACTGCACACTTCATCTGATCTTCAGTTTATCAGCCAATCTCTAGGTTCCCACTTCGAACCTGCCTTGATTTATCTGACCAGCTGCAGTGTTCAAAACCTGAGGTGTAAATTTCACCTATGAATGACAGACGACCCAATCAGAACCTACACGACCGACTGTGTGTAGAGTGACATTGTGTGTAGAGTGACATCATCCTCAAGTAGTGGCGTAATTCCTCCTAATATGGTGGTTGTGTTGTCCCAATATATAGGTCAGCGAATCAATAATACTCATCTATGATACATTTCGAAATTCGAATGGTTTTGAGGTGAGTGATGTCTCGTGTTTATTTATGAATTTTTCGAACATTGAAGGGGGTCAGATATTCAAGGGAAGTTTGAAGTGGGAACGTAGAAATTGGCTTGATGAAACGAAGATGACTCCATCTGAGTGAAACTGATATCAGAAAGTCCCCAATCCAGCCCCATTAACTTTCTCCGAAATCCAGGTAATTTCAGACTCTATATGAACGATGTTATGAAAGCAAATTAGCCCCTGAAATTAAGAAAATTCTGCCATGGCAAAAATTCACACATCAGCTAAACTTTTGCCATCACCAAGTATTTTAGCTATGACATTTACGAGGTCAACTGTTGAATGCCATGGAAATATCAAGGGCTGGTGTATGCTTACTATCCTGTTGCACACCTAACTCAAGTCTCACATTGCTTTATTGCATTGCTCCGGACTACGAGCACGTGCAAAAAAACAAAACAAAATATAATGCGAGATGCACCCCAGCTGTCTTTATAATATTTTATGTTCATCCCTCTCTTTGTCATGCAGCTGTCTGACCTAACGTTGGCACCCTGTCCCTGAGCCTCTTCTGTTTCATTGTCTGCCATTTTGATAAATATTATCTCGTGATTTCACTCGTTTCTCAGTATATTATTTTTATATTTTTACATGTATATTTATTATCACAAAATCAGATATCATGTACAATGTATCATGTTTTTTTTTTGGCCGAGTAAAATGCCAGACATTCATGAAGTGAGTCAGTGTGGCATCACTCGGGGCAAGCTGCCATGAGGCATTCTCATGGCATCGGATTGTGTGTAACTTCTACTGTCAGATACATCCTCTGATGTCATTGGCAGCATGGTATAAATGCCTCTCAACCAATCAGCATCGTCCATACTAATCCGAGTGGATTGGTTCATTCTTCTGTAAGAGTATAGTGGATGCATTTTCCCTCTCTCTCCTAGACGGATACATGCCTAGGCTATGTCATTCAAAATTGGTAAGGACAGAGTGCATTTTTTAGTCAAAGGTTGTTGAATTTAAGAGGTTAAAAACTATGCCAATGGGAGAATACCACATTGTTCAGCTTATACATGTACACAGCAAAAATAGCGTCAATACTGTTTCAGTACATTTCTACCAAAGTACTGTAATATTTCAGTACTGTTACAGAACTGTACAATTTCAGTACTGACTCAGTACTGTAATAGTTCAGTACGTAATAAAATGAACCACATTTAATCTTTATTTGAACAACTTATGTACTGTTACCCAGCTTATTATACAAAAGTAGTGTGCCCACACCAAGGCGCACACACTAGAAAAATAAAATAGACATAATAAAATGTAATACGTAATAACAAATTATGAACAGTGTCAGCTTATGACACTAATGTATAATTATTCTTCAGGTGCATGTAATATAGTCTCGGTTTGAGGGGGGTGCAACACAAAACATATCCATCATATGTAGCACTTGAATTTGAGCACAAGTCAATGTCGTTTCCTGTTGAATTTATGAGGAACTGTGAGATTTGTTCTTTGTCCAACTTATCGGAAATTTCTGAAGTGATTTTTAGAAGGGTCTGGGTCTGTAGGGAGGGACACAAGTGGCATCAATAGAAAATGTGTTTAATCCAAATCCTCAGAACAAAATTTGCAAACTTTCTCATCTCTGGGGATTTTTTGGTTTTCTGTATCTTCCAGTTTCGATTTCAAGCTTGTACGGATCTGCTGATCGATTTCAAGCTGAGCTAGTACAGAGCTCTCATCAGTTTGAAATTGAAACTGCAAGATGTAAGCTTGCAGTTTACATTCACCTCTGTTTGAAAACTCACATGGAACCATTAACAAGGAAAGATTAAGCCTGTACTCCGAGCTACTTAATCCATTGAATAAATAATAAACACCTGCATATGTATTGTACTCTAATCCATTAGTTCTATAAACCTCACTTACATGATATTACATGTAGTTAATCTGTTGAATAACCAATTGAACTTCTGCTATTAATTTAAGGTTTTCTGAGGGTCATTTAATACCCTGTTTGTGCTGACCTGAAGGGTGCTTCAATGGTGGAATGGTTAACCCAGTTTCACCTGCAGCATTGTCAATTTTGAGTTGATTGTGTTTATATTTTGACATTCCATTTACCCATACAGGTTTACCACAGGTTTCCATCAACTCTCTCACTAGAATAATAGTATATGATGCAAGCTGGCATATACTATCCAGGCTCCATAATTTGAAAAATTAAGTTAACCTCAAAAAAGATGATACTGACCTTACATAACCCATAATTCGTTCAGGTACTTTACGGTTGCATAACCTACAAAAAGATTACTTTAGCCCAACTCACACTATGAACATTTTGTTGTATTAGAACAGCACAGTTTGTTCGTGTTTTTGTTCATGGTAACCTCATACTGCGAACATTTTCTCTTCATCACCAGTCGCCGCGACCAAGCAGCGCAACCTGTAACCACCTCGGTCATCTATACGCGGTAAGACTGATCCTGGGATCGTGTGTATCCATCTTCAGCCTACTTTCGGCAACTGCAGGAGGGAATTTCCATAAATCAAAACCGCGTGACTTCGTCAGCCAATCACAGGACTTATTTTTTCAAAATCGTTGCGTAACCGATCAGTTACGTGAAAGGTTACGTAAATTTTTGAAACAATTTGGAGCCACGTGTGGAAAAATCAAACCAGACATTGCTTACTCCAACTAAAACGTATTATTTCATTAATTATTTCACGTGAGTTCGGTGTTTATTACTAAAAAATACGCTTAGTAATAGTTATGTCTACAAATGTAAAACAGAGCGTCATTTATTCAGAAAAGTTTGTTGAAACGAACTTCGTTATGCTACGAGTAACCAGGAATACATACCGTGACATCTATAAGAAGTTAGACGAGTTATTTAGTCGAGATGCAGCAAAACAGACCGTCCATCGGCATCGGTGATAAAATTCCTTACGTGAGTTTTACGGTACACTATTTTTGCCGAAATGCGATTCCTAAATATTTCTAAAGCTGTAAAATGCCAAATATGTTCTGAATGTATGTTCAGGGTTTCAAAATAACATCCATTATTTCAATTTATTGGTCAATTCCAACGACCAGACAGTCGCCACTTCTCGGCAAATAGTTTTCAGTGCTGACCTATTTCCATCTGGGCATGCGTAATTGTCTGGCCAGTGAAAACGAAACCACTCCGACACAAACAATTTAACTAGGCCATAAGCAATTCATGATTTATCAAACAACCACGGCCATGTAAATTAGCCTGCCAAGTCGACAAAAGGAGAAAGAGAAAGTGGACGGTATACGCGGAAATATCGCTGTCGCCACTTTTTATTTTATTTTCACTTTGTGCAGACAGACAATGCCGACTTGTGACTTGCTGGCAGATAAAATTCGCCCCACGTGAAAGGTGACCGTTCGCGTAAAATATGATTTGCGTAACCTTCACGTAACCTGAACGAGCGTTCGCGTAAAAAAATAAGGCCTGCAATCAGCTAAAGTCTATCGACGTAACCCCAACGTAACTCGCCATTTTCGAGTCATGTGAAGAACTACTTGTTCAAAATTTCAGATCCACTACACCTCTTGGATGATACGAAAGTTATACATACCTATATATTTTGTAAGCCCATGCAATATCTGTTTCAGAAGTGGTATGAAAACCTGCAATTTATCAGATTTCTCGGGTCTGTTCTCCGCTGGATGAAGGCCGAACAGAATCCGGTAAAGTACTGGATATCGCTCAGCGATAATGGAGACACACGATTCGCAAGCCATCTTATGGATGGCGAAGTGTACGCAAATGCAAGCAGCGAGGCTGCCGGTCATGTGATGGGAGCATTTTGCTGTGTCATGTGAGAGCGGCTTCGTCACATGACCGACAGCTGCCAGTTGATTGGATAATTGTTGGTAAATGTTCGGAAACATGTTCGCGATCACCACACACTGAAGACAAAAACTGTTTTGAGGACGAAAACATGTTCCGAAAATCAAACGTTTGATTTCACGAACTTGTCTCTCGAACAAAATGTTCGTGTTTCTGGGCACCTCACACTGCAAACAAAACATGTTTTGAACAGTGTTTTTGTTCTAATACAACAAAATGTTCGTAGTGTGAGTTGGGCTATAGAAAAGTTGCGCAGAATGAGTCTGAATGACTGAAGTAAGGTTTAATGAGGATGAGTCTGAACAATGCCAAACAGACAGAAGAATATTAACAGAGCTCTGCTTTCACGTTTTGCTCATTAAATAAAGTATTTGGTAATATATTATCAATTTCAATTGTCTTGTTATTTAATTAATATAGTCGGTCCAACATTCCTACCTAGTCAATCTGTGCAGATTCTTGCTATGGCATTTCAGTTATTGACTCAAACACTCTTTAATAAGCACACGACTGTCATGTTAACTTAAGCCCATGACCCTATTCACTGTATACCACTGGACTGAGTAATGCTTTTTCGGCTTATGGTTTTCGGGTTAGATTACCTCTCAAAACCTAGCTATTCATGTTAATACAATGAAATTGATATATTTTAGGGTCCATCGAGCGAAGCAGACAGAGTAAAATAAAAATTTTGTTTTAATCCAGTAAATTAAACAGAGAACAGCACGATTTTCAAGCATATTTTATGTGAACGAAAAAGTTCATGCTCTTTTATTCTTGCCTAACCTCCAGGCAATGTAAATGACCATTCGTTCCAAATTTCAGAACCTGCTATCCCAGTCATCTGTTCCTACCTAATAATGGAGGCTACCATATTTCGGGTGGCCTGATCTAGACTTTTAGTTTGGGCACCCTTACCTGGCGCAGAGTGTGATAAGTTATAGTGAAATAGGCCGCGATGTGGGACTGTCGAAGCCCATGGAAGCTGTGGGAGTATTGAATGGTCTAAATACAGCCTGATAACTTAATATTTGGCAATAGTAATTGCATTAATATAGGTTTCAGCCTGTTCAGAGGGAATTTGCTAACAAAATATTTCTCATTTGGGCGCCCAAATTCATGGCGCCCAAACCCGTTGTAACGGGTTCAAAAACGGCCTGGATCAGGCCCTGCCTGATCAGTGGAAAGAATTTCAGTCAAAATTAATAATTTAATAAAATGTTAGGCTGATCAAATATTGACTGTTGATATGATTTACAGAGAAGTCTAAGTTGCAGAACTCACAAATATGAACAATGAACAATGAACAAGTCGACTATTTATGTGCATTTGAAAAACCCAGAGTGGGAGCGGTCAAATGGTTGTGTTCCGTTTGTGGTACACACTTTCTGGACCTCATCTTGAGCTATCTAGGTGAGTTATGATCATTCATATGAAGGAAAGCCAGTAAGCTCCCCTTGGGGCCCAACAAGGCTCGATAGAATGTTGTGGCAAGATAATTATCACTGTAGGCAGTTTGGGGTTTCACTCTGTAGTTTATGGTAAGCCATCGGACAGGGTTTTCAGGTGAAAAAAACATTACAGCACAGCCCATTGGCCGGATATATAAACTTTGACCATGTGACCTTTAAAATTAAAGGGGACGTAAACTCTGTGGTAAAACACCGCGGGAATTATACAAGAGACCCTATAGATTAAAAAAATTGTGGCCGATTTTTTCCCATTTTTTGTTTCAATGAATGTGAAAGACACGAACATAGAAAATACTGTGATTTGGAATTTCTTGAGGGCGCCGCAATGTTTATTTTGGGCAGGATTTTAAACGAATGGGAAAGCGTAAATTCAGATGTGCCGATAATCTCCTACGTCATCGGACATTCTCTGCGCCGAGATAACATGGCCGCACATGATCGTTTTTATGCACTTCTCCTTTCCCCGACTGACAGATGCAATGTTATGGATTAGTTTTGATGTACAATGTAGAATACGGTCTGATTCTAGCAGATATTCTACCATGCCGGGCTGCTCTGCATTTGGCTGTCACAATGTGTCAGGTAATCCCGATACGTCGCACTATCATCCTCGTTCATGTTTGTAAGGTACGGTCTCGAATACTGCACCTCTGCCAATTGACGCATTTTTACCTCCAGAGGCAGAAGAACTAGTGTACGCTAACGTCACAATTCTTCAAACATGGAAGCCTCTATGTTGTTTCAGTGTAGCGAAGTTAAATGTTTAATATTGCTTTAAATAAAATGTAAAAATATATGATACACGATTTGAATTCTATGCAGAAAAAGCTTTAACTGGCCATGCACGTTCACCAGAGTTTACGTTCCCTTTAAGCACATATTCTAGAAAAATGAAGAAATGCCATATTATAAAGTCTATATGCAAATTCTTTATTTTTTCAAATTTAGCCATTTTTCCCACTCATGTATTAGCAGTGGTAGTTCGATTTGTGTTCACTATGAAATTCGACGAGACTAACCAGGCTGGTCAGTAAACAACAGCTTATTGAAAAAGAAAGCCTGGTGTCATGTTATACTGGAATAATATCCAGTATGTACTGTGGTGTTACACTTCTAGAAAATGTAATTAATAAATCCTGTCTCACGTTTAGTTGAATGGCCAGACATATCTATTGGATATCACATACCTTTCAGCACATCTCTCCACTAACTTTTTTTTTTTCATTTGTGAGAACAGCATCATAGGTGAGTGTCATTATGATTATCATACCTATAGCTAATAGCTATACATGTACAACTGTGTAGGCACAAAATTATATATGCCAGGATTTAGTTTGTCGATTTGTTTTGCATAACTCTTAGTATTTATATCAAGTCAATGACTTACTCACCACAGGGCTTGATATAATTATGTTTTTAATGAATATTTATAGCGGTTTTATTTATATATTGCACACCGATACACATTCTGTTTCTGACAATGCACTGGTTGTAAAATGAAGAGCAAACACAAAATCCAAATAAAGGTTTATACAGACAGCAATCAGATTAATTTTAGAAAACCCCAAACTGTGTGCCTATCGTCTTGATCAGTACAATTTATTCACTGGAAGTGCATCAACCTATATATTGTTTCTGGTGGTTTGCTGTTTATGGAGTCCGCCATATTGGATACCCATGTCAATATGGCCGACACCTCGATTTTTGGCGCCGCAAATGCCATTATTATCGCAAGTCTTACCTCATTTTCGGGACTTTCTGTGCTCTCTTTGCCAGTATTTTTTGCATTGGTCGCTGATTTTGCCGTCGTCTACAAAAATACCGGTATAATCGTTAGTTTAGGAACAGAAAACTTTACCTATGGCCACGGATAGGCACATGACAGCAGCACAAACGAAATGTGGATTTCAATGTAGGGAAGAACAGGATTATCCTGATGGAATTTTAGAAATCGGAGAACACTTATAAATTGTTATCTCATTTAACTAATCACTCACCTTCTCTTTTTTGGTCTTATTAGGCATTTCGCCTCTAAAATCACCCCCACAAGGATGAGTTTTATCCCTAACCTGCCTATTTACGAGTCACAACTTCGACACTAAACAAGGAATTCCATTGGTTGAAACGGGTCACGTGTAGCCCAGGACTTAGTCTGGTCACATGACCCAACACATGCTTGTTCCAGTTTGTGGAAAGAAATTTACATCATCATATAAATAAAATATACGATTGTAACAGTAAACGTGAGTGTAATAATGAATGGTAGTATGCATGCTAATATCGCCTCATACTTAGTGATAGTTTGAAAAACAAATAGCCAAAAAAAAAAAGAGAGAGAGAAGAGCAGCTAAACATCTGAGCTTACTAAGGGCATTTCACGTTCCACTTAACACTACGTATGATCGTGCCATGCGTTCGGATGATGGCAGCTAAACAACATAACAGTTGTCAGTATTGGTCTATTATTACACACCGGTATTGGTTGGTTGAGTAATGATTAACATGATTAATTAAGCAGATCTAATATTTTCGCAATCAGTCAGTTTCGCAACTGACCATAGATCTTCATTAGGGTATGTGTAAATAGGTAGGACACAAGTAGGTCTACTGTCAATGCAGTACCGGTACTAGCTTCTCTCTGCTTGTTCCAGCTTTAAATTAATCCATCTACCGAAGAACGTCGTATAGTCACAGGAGCTCGTTACCGTTGTTCAGAAAGCCCTTTTCTTTACGACCTTCCCCACCCCGCGACAAACCATAGTAAACCAATTAACAACGGTAACGCGCTCATGTGGTTTCATAGGCACTGTAGTGTTCACGATTTTCTTCATTTGGCTTTTTATTAGAATAGGGAAGAATATTATTACCCCACGTTGAACGTGTGCACATACCTTATCTGTTGAATCCCCCACGTGCACAAAATTCAAGTTAATCCCTCAACAAAGAGCTGCTGGCACAAGTTTACAGGTGCACTGAGACGCGTTTCACATCTCTTCCTTATCTCTTTAGCCTAGAAAATATGTTTAATCAATGATAACTGGAGTATTTTCGACCTGAAGTTGCCGAAATTAGCATAAATGTAAGCATATGGGTTCTTTCTTGGAATAATACCGGTAAGATAAGTTGATCCACATTTATCATATTTACACCATTTATCAACAGTTGAAAACCCCACCCATGCTAAAGAGATAGGGAGTGTCAACGAATGCCTATGTAAATACACCTGTTAGTGCTATCGGTGCAGCTCTTTGTAAAATAATTTAGTTGAATTTTGTGCAAGTAACGGATTGGTAGGCATTCGGTTGCCTGTCGATACGTCGCGCGGGCTTCAGATCTGTGTGTGCCTATCTACCGTGTTCGATATGTATTCGCCATTACAATCCAACAGTTGAATAAATATTTATTCAATATTTTAGACGAAAGTCAGATATACGAGCACTGAATAATAATAATCACAATCATAAATTTGAACAATATAGGATCTCGAGTACGGTACGGTACTCCGACTTGCGGAACTGCCGGCGTTTTGAGCTTTATTTGTTAGGCGAAGGGACACAACTCTTACAATATGTACGTAAATTTTTCATACTTATCAATCAGATATTTTCCCTTCACAGTGAAGTCGTCGGTTTGATAAATTCAGAGTGTGTTTTACATGAATTCACGCAGCATATGGAAGTAGACCAAAGTAGGCCCATGCAAAGGTAACTCATTAAATCAATCAACATGTATTGATACCGTTTATAACTAAAATAAATATGACGGGTTGTTTTTTTAAATACTGGTACTGTGTTAGTGTATGTCGGGGTCTACCGGCTTGCAGCGTAGTGGACACTCAGTTGTTTTTCTGATTTGAGTTAAATTGGGGATACCTATAAAGTTGGAATAATTTCTGCGCGGAGTACGTCGAGCCAGAGAAGAGCTAGTGAGCATGCAATGGCTTCATCTTCCTCTTCAGGGGCAGAGTACACAGGGCATGATGATCGTGGCATGTTAGTAGTATATAAACTTAAAAATCCAAGATCTGGTTGGTGGTAAATGAGGGACATGGAAAGACATTAAGTTGTTCAGGTGACGTCATGTACGGTAGTACAGTGTCTGCTCACATTATCGCTAGATATGTACTCGGACATCTTTAGTCTGACTTGCCTAGCATGTGACGAGCATCAGCCAGTCAGAAACACATGCATGTGGCTTCTTTTACCAACAGATCACCAGTCATAATTTTGCAGTGAAATCATGTATGGTGAGAAATGAACATCACGCTATTCGGAGATGAATTTTGTTTTTAACTTTATCGGCTGAGCAACAATCAAGCTGCACAGCTATCAATATGTAGATCGGATATCTACATCCGTATGCAAAATAGCTGCGGGAATTAGTAGAATGTTATACCCACTGTACACATTTCCCAGGGTAAACAGGCAGAGGCAAATCTCTGTTGAGATTTGATTTGACTTGGTTTGCGCTGATGGAATCAAGGGACCAAGAGCCAGCCGAAGAAAGACGAAACCCATTTTCGAGGCGGAAATGAGCATCAAACTATCTGAGTCTCGATCCAGCCGATGCTAATGATCTTGGCCCTATGTTCCTTCGTGCATCTAGCACAACATTGACTTGATTTGGAAGCGCATGTCCGTGCTTCCCTATTCGTCATAAAGCCAACCACAGGAGTAGTAGGAAAAGCGTAAATTGCCTCTTATTTGTGGCGCGCTCACTTCCGGTTGAGTGGCGCGCTGCCCTCAACCAATCAGAAGCGAGTATTTTGACCCGGTGCATTATGGGACATATCCAAGATGGCGGCGTCTGCCTTCTGGTTCAAGATGGCGGCACGTCCGGTGTCGAAAACTGACCATTTTGTCGGAATGTGGTCATCTAGTGTCGAAAACTGAACCCTGTATGGGTCCCGGTAGACGTTTTGGGGTCTAGGTGGGTAACTAGTGGTCCGATGGAGTCGTATGAGGTATCAATGTGAAGCATTCGTGAAGGAGCATCCGAGGGGATGGGTGTGATGTGGAACTGACGTCATTCTGCGCATGCGCAGTAGACAAAGTGTATGGAAATAGACGTTTTGGGATCTAGGGGAGCCCCTAATGGGCCGATGGAGTTGTACGAGGTATCAATGTGAAGCCTATGTGAGGGGGAATCCGCCTGGGCTAGTGTTCGACGTTCTGCGCATGCGCAGTCTGGCCGTAGTATAGAAAGCAGGCATTTTGGAGGGTATGTGGGGGTGTGTTTGAGGTAGAGATGGACCGCTATGGGTCCGAATGGGTCGTGGAAGATGTCAAAGTGAAGCATGTGTGGGGTAGAGTCAGAATGGCGTGTTTTAAGTGCAAAGTCGCGTCTATCTGCGCATGCGCAGTTGGTTGTAGTAAGTAAAATGGTCATCTTGGGGCAGTGCAGGAAGGTATTTGGGGTGGAGATGGACCATCCTTGGTCCGAATGCGTCCTGGGAGGTGTCATGTTGTAGCTCTCGGGGTGTAGACCCCGATTTGAGGGATGTCCACAGCATCTGTGACGTCATCGGTGACGTCATCAGTACGAGTAGTAGCGAAAGTGGCGATTTTGGGGCAGTGCAGGAAGGTATTTGGTGTAGAGATGGACCATCCTTGGTCCGAATGCGTCCTGGGAGGTGTCATTTTGTAGCTCTCGAGGTGTAGACCCCGATTTGAGGGATGTTCACGTCATCTGTGACGTCATCTGTGACGTCATCAGTAGGAGTAGTAGCCAAAGTGGGCATTTTGGGGCAGTGAAGGAAGGTATTTTGTGTAAAGAGGGACCATCCTTGGTCCGAATGCGTAGTGTGAGGTGTCATCTTGTAGCAACGCCCGCCAACGCCAAGCCTAACGTTTCTACGCTCTGGTGAAATAGCTCAGAAGTTCTGATTTTCTAGATATTCCATGGAATTGTCACTAATTCTTCGAAATGCAGTGACGCCCGTCAACGCTCGTAGTTAGGCCTTAACGCTCTAACATAACGCCTTGACGCCATGATATAGACCGGAGAAGGAACAACAACAACAAGGATGACACATGAGAGAACAACAACAAGAAAAAGGTTTTTTTTCATATAGTTTATTTTCCCCAATGTTACATCATACCCACGCTGGGGGAGCCGCGTTGGGTATGTTTACAACTCAATCTTGTCCAATCAGAGGCCGCCATTTGACGCGGCATCTGTTATATTCCTTCTTCTCCGTTAGATGTATTTTCGGCTGCTCTTGTCTGTCGCCATTTCAGAAAGTTCCATCTTTGCTCGGTGTGACCTAAGCGTCGTCGGGCAGGCCTGGATATTCTTCGGGCAGCATGTCCTGAAACAGTTGTTTGCGCATTCTGATCGCATTTTCCAGGGCCTCGGTGGGTGGTAGTCCCATAGCCTTTTCCAAGTGACGCTTGGTCTTCATGATGGACCTGTGCGTGCGGTCGCCTTTCATTTCAAGCGGTAGTAAGGTATACTGTTCATAGATCGCCATGGCTGTTTTCCTGATGCGGGGGCGCATTTGGGTGTACGCCTGTTGTAAATTATCCTCTCCGGCGTCCTCGATCGCTGCAGCGTAAGTATTGATAGCTGCTGTCACAATACGATCCCAGAAGGTAGGTTCTGCATCACTTTCCACGGACGTAGGCTGACTATCTGAGGTCAAGCTCTCCGTATCACTAGATAGACTCTCAGCAATCTCTGTTTCGGTATCAGTCGATACACTCTCAGCAGTCTCTGTATCAGCATCCGCCTCAACGGACTCCTCGGAGTCTTCAATCCCATGTATATTTTTCTGGTGTCGCATCATATCGTAATGTCTGGTGAACGTGCGTTCGCACTCAGAGCAAGTATAAGCCATGTTGACGGTTGAACGTCGACTGTGCGTGTTTTTGGAAATACGCTTGCTTTTATAGACAGTAACGCCCATCAACGCTTAGCTAAACGCTTCAACGCCCTGGTGAATTAGCTCAGAAGCTCTGATTTTCATGGAATTGACACCAATTCATCGAAATGCAGTGACGCCCGTCAACGCCCGTCGTTACGCCTTAACGCCCGTCTCAACGCCTTAACACACTTTCTTAACGCTTTAACGTCGTTTAATGATGCGTTCGAACAAATGTTTCTTTTGTGCTATTGCTCTCACATACGCCGCTTTCCAGTTCATGCCCGAGGTTTTCAACATCGACGCTGTTCTTTCAATTTCCATATGGACTGGGTCCTTATCCAACAATTTCATATGGGTCACGAGATCGACATACCGCTGACGTAAAGCCCGTCGTAGTCTGGGTACCAATTCGACCAATACATAAGGACTGATGAGGGACACATGTTCATTCCTATATGTACAGACACCACCACCAACACCACCACCACACACTACCACCACACACACACACACACCCCACCACCACATTCCATCACCACCACCACCACCACCGCTACCACCGGGCGTTGACGGGCGTCAACGCCCGGTGGTGGTGGTGGTGGTGGTGGGAGCTCCCGTATGGCAGAGCTCTTCGATCGGAGCTCTTGGAGCTCAAAGCGTGTGGAGCTCAGAGCTCGGAAGTGACTTTTGCATATGACCTCTGTGAGGTCACTTCCGCTTCCGTTCACGTGACCGGCACTGACCTTTGACCCCTGCGCGCAATGTACAGACACCACCACCAACACCACCACCACACACTACTCAACCAATCAGAAGCGAGTATTTTGACCCGGTGCATTATGGGACATATCCAAGATGGCGGCATCTGCCTTCTAGTTCAAGATGGCGGCACGTCCGGTGTCGAAAACTGACCATTTTGTCGGAATGTGGTCATCTAGTGTCGAAAACTGAACCCTGTATGGGTCCCGCTAGACGTTTTGGGGTCTAGGTTGGCAACTAGTGGTCCGATGGAGTCGTATGAGGTATCAATGTGAAGCATTCGTGAAGGAGCATCCGAGGGGATGGGTGTGACGTGGAACTGACGTCATTCTGCGCATGCACAGTGGACAAAGTCATCTGTGACGTCATCAGTAGGAGTAGTAGCCAAAGTGGGCATTTTGGGGCAGTGAAGGAAGGTATTTTGTGTAAAGAGGGACCATCCTTGGTCCGAATGCGTAGTGTGAGGTGTCATCTTGTAGCAACGCCCGCCAACGCCAAGCTTAACGCTTCTACGTTCTGGTGAAATAGCTCAGAAGTTCTGATTTTCTAGATATTCCATGGAATTGTCACTAATTCTTCGAAATGCAGTGACGCCCGTTAACGCTCGTAGTTAGGCCTTAACGCTCTAACATAACGCCTTGACGCCATGATATAGACCGGAGAAGGAACAACAACAACAAGGATGACACATGAGAGAACAACAACAAGAAACAGTTTTTTTTTCATATAGTTTATTTTCCCCAATGTTACATCATACCCACGCTGGGGGAGCCGCGTTGGGTATGTTTACAACTCAATCTTGTCCAATCAGAGGCCGCCATTTGACGCGGCATCTGTTATATTCCTTCTTCTCCGTTAGATGTATTTTCGGCTGCTCTTGTCTGTCGCCATTTCAGAAAGTTCCATCTTTGCTCGGTGTGACCTAAGCGTCGTCGGGCAGGCCTGGATATTCTTCGGGCAGCATGTCCTGAAACAGTTGTTTGCGCATTCTGATCGCATTTTCCAGGGCCTCGGTGGGTGGTAGTCCCATAGCCTCTTCCAAGTGACGCTTGGTCTTCATGATGGACCTGTGCGTGCGGTCGCCTTTCATTTCAAGCGGTAGTAAGGTATACTGTTCATAGATCGCCATGGCTGTTTTCCTGATGCGGGGGCGCATTTGGGTGTACGCCTGTTGTAAATTATCCTCTCCGGCGTCCTCGATCGCTGCAGCGTAAGTATTGATAGCTGCTGTCACAATACGATCCCAGAAGGTAGGTTCTGCATCACTTTCCACGGACGTAGGCTGACTATCTGAGGTCAAGCTCTCCGTATCACTAGATAGACTCTCAGCAATCTCTGTTTCGGTATCAGTCGATACACTCTCAGCAGTCTCTGTATCAGCATCCGCCTCAACGGACTCCTCGGAGTCTTCAATCCCATGTATATTTTTCTGGTGTCGCATCATATCGTAATGTCTGGTGAACGTGCGTTCGCACTCAGAGCAAGTATAAGCCATGTTGACGGTTGAACGTCGACTGTGCGTGTTTTTGGAAATACGCTTGCTTTTATAGACAGTAACGCCCATCAACGCTTAGCTTAACGCTTCAACGCCCTGGTGAATTAGCTCAGAAGCTCTGATTTTCATGGAATTGACACCAATTCATCGAAATGCAGTGACGCCCGTCAACGCCCGTCGTTACGCCTTAACGCCCGTCTCAACGCCTTAACACACTTTCTTAACGCTTTAACGTCGTTTAATGATGCGTTCGAACAAATGTTTCTTTTGTGCTATTGCTCTCACATACGCCGCTTTCCAGTTCATGCCCGAGGTTTTCAACATCGACGCTGTTCTTTCAATTTCCATATGGACTGGGTCCTTATCCAACAATTTCATATGGGTCACGTGATCGACATACCGCTGACGTAAAGCCCGTCGTAGTCTGGGTACCAATTCGACCAATACATAAGGACTGATGAGGGACACATGTTCATTCCTATATGTACAGACACCACCACCAACACCACCACCACACACTTCCACCACACACACACACACCCCACCACCACATTCCAGCACCACCACCACCACCACCGCTACCACCGGGCGTTGACGGGCGTCAACGCCCGGTGGTGGTGGTGGTGGTGGTGGGAGCTCCCGTGTGGCAGAGCTCTTCGATCGGAGCTCTTGGAGCTCAAAGCGTGTGGAGCTCAGAGCTCGGAAGTGACTTTTGCATATGACGTCTGTGAGGTCACTTCGGCTTCCGTTCACGTGACCGGCACTGACCTTTGACCCCTGCGCGCAATGTACAGACACCACCACCAACACCACCACCACACACTACTCAACCAATCAGAAGCGAGTATTTTGACCCGGTGCATTATGGGACATATCCAAGATGGCGGCGTCTGCCTTCTAGTTCAAGATGGCGGCACGTCCGGTGTCGAAAACTGACCATTTTGTCGGAATGTGCTCATCTAGTGTCGAAAACTGAACCCTGTATGGGTCCCGCTAGACGTTTTGGGGTCTAGGTTGGCAACTATTGGTCCGATGGAGTCGTATGAGGTATCAATGTGAAGCATTCGTGAAGGAGCATCCGAGGGGATGGGTGTGACGTGGAACTGACGTCATTCTGCGCATGCACAGTGGACAAAGTGTATGGAAATAGACGTTTTGGAATCTAGGGGAGCCCCTAATGGGCCGATGGAGTTGTACGAGGTATCAATGTGAAGCCTATGTGAGGGGGAATCCGCCTGGGCTAGTGTTCGACGTTCTGCGCATGCGCAGTCTGGCCGTAGTATAGAAAGCAGGCATTTTGGAGGGTATGTGGGGGTGTGTTTGAGGTAGAGATGGACCGCTATGGGTCCGAATGGGTCGTGGAAGATGTCAAAGTGAAGCATGTGTGGGGTAGAGTCAGAATGGCGTGTTTTAAGTGCAAAGTCGCGTCTATCTGCGCATGCGCAGTTGGTTGTAGTAAGTAAAATGGTCATCTTGGGGCAGTGCAGGAAGGTATTTGGGGTGGAGATGGACCATCCTTGGTCCGAATGCGTCCTGGGAGGTGTCATGTTGTAGCTCTCGGGGTGTAGACCCCGATTTGAGGGATGTCCACAGCATCTGTGACGTCATCGGTGACGTCATCAGTACGAGTAGTAGCGAAAGTGGCGATTTTGGGGCAGTGCAGGAAGGTATTTGGTGTAGAGATGGACCATCCTTGGTCCGAATGCGTCCTGGGAGGTGTCATTTTGTAGCTCTCGAGGTGTAGACCCCGATTTGAGGGATGTTCACGTCATCTGTGACGTCATCTGTGACGTCATCAGTAGGAGTAGTAGCCAAAGTGGGCATTTTGGGGCAGTGAAGGAAGGTATTTTGTGTAAAGAGGGACCATCCTTGGTCCGAATGCGTAGTGTGAGGTGTCATCTTGTAGCAACGCCCGCCAACGCCAAGCCTAACGTTTCTACGCTCTGGTGAAATAGCTCAGAAGTTCTGATTTTCTAGATATTCCATGGAATTGTCACTAATTCTTCGAAATGCAGTGACGCCCGTCAACGCTCGTAGTTAGGCCTTAACGCTCTAACATAACGCCTTGACGCCATGATATAGACCGGAGAAGGAACAACAACAACAAGGATGACACATGAGAGAACAACAACAAGAAAAAGGTTTTTTTTCATATAGTTTATTTTCCCCAATGTTACATCATACCCACGCTGGGGGAGCCGCGTTGGGTATGTTTACAACTCAATCTTGTCCAATCAGAGGCCGCCATTTGACGCGGCATCTGTTATATTCCTTCTTCTCCGTTAGATGTATTTTCGGCTGCTCTTGTCTGTCGCCATTTCAGAAAGTTCCATCTTTGCTCGGTGTGACCTAAGCGTCGTCGGGCAGGCCTGGATATTCTTCGGGCAGCATGTCCTGAAACAGTTGTTTGCGCATTCTGATCGCATTTTCCAGGGCCTCGGTGGGTGGTAGTCCCATAGCCTTTTCCAAGTGACGCTTGGTCTTCATGATGGACCTGTGCGTGCGGTCGCCTTTCATTTCAAGCGGTAGTAAGGTATACTGTTCATAGATCGCCATGGCTGTTTTCCTGATGCGGGGGCGCATTTGGGTGTACGCCTGTTGTAAATTATCCTCTCCGGCGTCCTCGATCGCTGCAGCGTAAGTATTGATAGCTGCTGTCACAATACGATCCCAGAAGGTAGGTTCTGCATCACTTTCCACGGCATCACTTTCCACGGCATCACTTTCCACGGACGTAGGCTGACTATCTGAGGTCAAGCTCTCCGTATCACTAGATAGACTCTCAGCAATCTCTGTTTCGGTATCAGTCGATACACTCTCAGCAGCCTCTGTATCAGCATCCGCCTCAA
>JAVTVY010017139.1:0-69519 GCA_036873755.1 Hanleya hanleyi | reverse complement strand
AGTGTATGATGGTAGCGTTGAATTTTCTCGTGATCGGAGAGTCCACGTTGTTGCAGTATATTATTCATTTCTTCATCCAGAGATTGGAGTTGTTGCACGGTGGCCGGCACGGGATAGGGCGATTGTAAACTCTGTAACAATCGCGGGTCGACCAGCATCATTTTTTTCGTATGTTCCATGGGGGTGTTAGCGTCCTCCTCCTCCCAAGATGGAGCCGAGTAATGGCCCCAGTACAGTAGCGGCTAAGGGAGCTAGGAGTGCACCGAGAAATCCACCGCGCTGTAACACCTGTTTCTTTTTTTTTAAACTCTCCGTCTTCTTGACTAACGTTCTGAGACCTGCCTTGTGCCGTTGCAAGTTTCCCTTCTGTACAGCACTGAGGGGGACATTGCCTTTTAACACATTATGGGCCACTTCACACAAACACCGTACCAATTCGGGCTCCGCGCCGCGCACCAGCGCCCGGCCCACCTCCGGTGGCGCGCTGCGGAGTACGCGGAGAGCCGGCGCGTGTCTGCGTATCCGTGCCGACATGATGAGTGATGGCTAGAGTGGATTGTCTTCTTCTTTTATTTTTATTTGGGAGTGTACACCGTCTGTATCTCGTCGGGAAAAATGTGAGTACGCAATCGAAGGGTGGAGGGCGTGTCTTGTTTCAAGTCGATGAGTAGATAGCCGTGAGCGGGTTGGGTGGCATCTTCAAAGGCTTCTCGTACAAAGGCCGTGTTTTTAGGGTACATCTGTTGGGCCAGATGGGTAATTTGCGAGGCGTCTCTGGGGGTTTTGAATAACACCACATACTGAGCATTCAAACTAATGTTCCGGTGCTCTTTGTTCTTACTGAAGAGATTCTGCACGATGTAGATAATGCTCAACCGACGATGATGGCTGCCTTTGGAAAAGAGACGGGTGATTCGACTGTCCGTTTCCGTCATGAGATCGTCCACCACTACCAACGTGTCTTGGGGTGTATCCTCAGGGGGTAAGCCTTCCACTAAGGTGAGGCCCGGGACACGGGCCAGTGTCTCGTACGCGGGTTGCCAAGCTCCATAACACCACAGGATGCCAGCTACAGGCGGTGAAATCAGGGCTGCCCTGTGTTCGATGAGGCGTTGAACGAAGTGTGTTTTTCCCGATGCTGTCGGTCCAGCGATGAGACACGTGAAAGGATGCTGCCATCGAGGATCCATAGTTTTTTTTTTTTTTTTCTTATTTGGTGATTTGCGCTTGCCGATTAGAAGCCCACCAGCGTTCCCGTGGATCCCACCGGGGATCGTAGTCCAATGGGTACCGTTGTGGGTACCGTTGCCGTGGTAAACGTGATTCACCGGAGCCCAGGTGAATCGTGTTGGTAGGTGTGGGGGTGATGGTGTAGTGGAAACGTTCGAATCGGCGAGTAGATACGGCACCGGTAGGCTGATGGCGGTGGTGAGGTCGAGTAGTACGCTTAGACGGTGGTATGGTAGGGCTGAGTGTAGTGATGATAGGTTCCGTCGTCGTCGTCGTCGTCGTCGTCGTCTCAGGGGTTGATACGGCAGGCTGACGGTCAGGTGGTGGAGGTGTACGCTTAAAAAACGGTGTGGTAGGGGCAGGCTGGCGGTGAGGTCGAGGAGTACGCTTAAAAAACGGCGATGTAGGAGGGCGAGTCGTCGTGGTCGTGGTGAGGTTGGTGATCGTGGTAGTACTGTTGGATAATTGCACTTGACGTTCAGGCACCGGTGGAGCAGCACTTGGACGACTGAGTGTTGAAAAACAGGATATCAGGTAGGACAAATCGTAGAACACACCTCCAAATAAGGTACCCAGAAGCACTACTGCACACAACAGCGTACCGACTTGTCCTTTTCGAGTCTGTAACATTAAGGGTAGACGTTCACGCTCCATGGTATCCCCATCTACACTGAGGGAGGGTGGTGATGTGCGGTAGAATTTATAGACGTTTCATGTCACGGCCGGATACCCAGGAATTAAACGAATTGGGCCACCCTTGCCATTTGACGAAATGATAAGGGATTCCCCGTCGACGTTCCGTTTTCAAAATCTTTTCCACCGTGTAGTAATCTTTCCGTGTTTTCACCACCGGTTGTAATTCGGCTTCATAAAACGTCCCTTGCAGTGTTTCGCCATGTAAATCTTCCAGTTGATAGACGTGTGGCTGTCGAGGTTTATGGCGAACAATGACAAAGTGCTCGTCACTCCAGTTGGGCAAATAACTTTTCTCAAATTGTCCTTTCACTTTACTCACGCTTACCACATCTCCACGTTTGTAACGGGGTGACGTGCGTGATGATGATGATGATGATGGCTGCTGGTACAGCGTACGGCGCACTTGATGTTCGTTGCCTTTTGTCACATCGAGGGGGGCTCGCTGGATACTGCGATGATAGGCTCGATTGTACCCTTTCACCAGTTGAGGTAGTACATCGAGGTAGCGTCGAGTGTTTTTGGCGGTAAAATACTTATACATTCGCCCTTTGAAGGTCCGATTGAATCGTTCCACCACAGAGGCTTTGGTCTCGTTATACGTATGGAAGAAAAATACTTTCTGTTTCTTAAGAAAGGCTTGAAAGGGTCGATTGAGAAATTCTGTGCCTTCATCCGTTTGCAAATACAGGGGTTTGCGTCCCGTCTTGAAAATCTGCTGGAATGCCCGTATCAAATTCTCTCCTGTTTTGGTACGAACGGGTAGTACCCAGGCGTACTTGGATAAAATATCGATACAGGTCAACATGTACCGATATCCATCATTGTGGGAAGCAAATCGACTCATATCCACCAAATCCGCTTGCCATTGTGCGTCTACACCTCCGACGATCACTCGGTTACGGCGAAAGTGTCGTCGAGCTGCTCGATGTAAACTATACGTGTCTTGCGTTTTTAACCAGTCTCGTACTTCAGTTCGATTAATGCCTTGCGAATGGGCAGCTCGAGCCAACGCCGCCACAGCGCTATAAGCGGCTGGACTGCTAGGATTGTAATATAAATCGGTTAACACCTTGTTGATAGTGGTACGCCACGTGGATTCCGATCGACTACCCCTTTTTTTGTTTTTTCGAGGCGCCATACTGGAGGTTGTGGTGTGTTGACTTTCTCAGGGAACACTGACACTCTAGTCCTCTGTGCACCCTATACATAGTACTTCATCCACTTTGGGGATTTACTTTTTTTTTTCCAAGGCCTAGCATACATGTATGTTATTTCAATACATGCAATGATTTAACATAGGAACGGATACTCGCCTCTATATTCTATAGTATTATTACCAATCTGCAAAAATCTCAGGATTGTAAATTAACCCAGGAAGGGTGGTGGCGCGCGGACGTCGGCGTAAACATTTGGGTACTCTCCACGCAATCATTTAACATGGAAATTGGCTAGTGTGAGAATGTACCAAATCAAGGGGATTCTGGCGTAAGTGAGAGAGACTGTATATCATGGATACTCTTTTTTTCACGCGACTCTTCTCAGGGGCAAACCTCCAATGTTATTTCAATACATGCAATCATTTAACATAGGAACAGATACTCGCCTCTATATTCTTATCCATCAGTATATTACCAATCTGCAAAAATCTCAGGATTGTAAATTAACCCAGGAAGGGTGGTCACGCGGACGTCGGCGTAAACATTTTGGTACTTTCCACGCAATCATTTAACATGGAAATTGGCCAGTGTGAGAATGTACCAAAATCAAGGGATTCTGGCGTAAGTTAGAGACTATATATTCATGAGAACATGATGCATGCACGCCACGCGGCCCTTCTCAGGGTCAAACCTCCAATGTTATTTCAATACATGCAATGATTTAACATAGGAATTGACTAGTGCGAAATTTCGTGCAAAATGAAGAGATTGTGGCGTAACCCAGGAAGGGTGGTCGTGCGGACGTCGGCGTAAACATTTTGGTACACCCACCAATCAGCGATGCGGTGTGACTCTGATGCTATTAATACACAATCACAATGATTTTAACATGGGAATTGGCTAGTGCGAATTTTCGTGCAAAATGAAGAGATTCTGGCGTAACCCAGGAAGAGTGGGGAGTTGAGATTTTGGCGGCAATTAGAGCCTCACGCGGTCCTTCTCAGGGGCAAACCTCCAATGTTATTTCAATACATGCAATCATTTAACATAGGAACAGATACTCGCCTCTATATTCTTATCCATCAGTATATTACCAATCTGCAAAAATCTCGGGATTGTAAATTAACCCAGGAAGGGTGGTCGCGCGGACGTCGGCGTAAACATTTTGGTACTTTCCACGCAATCATTTAACATGGAAATTGGCCAGTGTGAGAATGTACCAAAATCAAGGGATTCTGGCGTAAGTTAGAGACTATATATTCATGAGAACATGATGCATGCACGCCACGCGGCCCTTCTCAGGGTCAAACCTCCAATGTTATTTCAATACGTGCAATCATTTAACATAGGAACGGATACTGGCCTCTATATTCTGATATAGTATTATTACCAATCTGCAAAAAATCTGAGGATTGTAAATTAACCCAGGAAGGGTGGTCGCGCGGACGTCGGTGTAAACATTTGGGTACACCCACCAATCAGCGATGCGGTGTCACTCTGATGCTATTAATACACACAATGATTTTAACATGGGAATTGGCTAGTGCGAATTTTCGTGCAAAATGAAGAGATTCTGGCGTAACCCAGGAAGAGTGGGGAGTTGAGATTTTGGCGCCAATTAGAGCCAATGAAATGTCTTTGAAAGAACCAATCAGCCATCATTAAAAAGAACCAATGAAACCCGTAGGCGGTGATTCAAACTACCAATGAAAAACTACTGTATTTCGGTATAAAGCCAGCGGGAGCGTGCATAGCGTCACTCCAAACACACTTTGAGAGAAGAAAGATGTATCACAACAGAGCTAAGATGTCTACCACACGGGGAGCAGCCAAGGCGGCGATGGAAAAACAACGGAGGAGGAGAAGGGAAAAAAGCTTTTGGATGAAGGCCATGAAGTCGTGGGCCGAAGAAAACATCGACCTAACTGTAGACAAGTGGGCCCAGCTTCATGGCCTGATGACGGCTGCTCCCTCGGGTCTGAACGGTCAGGATTTTCTCAACTTTTTGGAGAATATATTAGGCCAACACCGACTCGAAGTAGAGGATGAGAAGGAGGAGGAGGAGATGCCCCAAATTATACTACCGCCGGCGAACTTTCTACAAGACATGCCGATAACACCGGGGCCGTCGGCGAGCCGCTACAGACACGTGCCTGGCAGCCTGTTCATACCCCTGGAGGAAGAGTAAAGACGGTGGGGAAAAAATCCAACGGCCCTTTTCAGGGCCAACCAATCCAACGGCCCTTTTCAGGGCCAACCATTCCTCCGAAAGAGGAACTTCTAAACAAGGCACATTCAATTGAAATCCTACAATCTCCTCTCCTCCTCTATAGTATTATTAACCATCTGCAAACACGCAAAAAAACACAATCCCTGCCCCTATCAACGGCCCTTTTCAGGGCCATCTCCTTACTTGAAACATAGACACAGTGAACGGATTGTAAAAATTAACCCAGGAAGGGTGGTGGCGCGCGGACGTCGGCGTAAACATTTTAGGTACTCTCCACATCGACTATCGACTCTATTAATAGACGCAATCATTTAACATGGGGATTTGCTAGTGTGAATTTTCGTGTCAAATCAATGGGATTCTGGCATACATGTGCATTAAATACAGTGCACGCGGCCCTTTTCAGGGACAAACCTCCAATGTTATTTCAATACATGCAATGATTTAACATAGGAACGGATACTCGCCTCTATATTCTATATATAGTATTATTACCAATCTGCAAAATCTCAGGATTGTAAATTAACCCAGGAAGGGTGGTCACGCGGACGTCGGCGTAAACATTTTGGTACTCTCCACGCACTCATTTAACCTGGAAATTGGCTAGTGTGAGAATGTACCAAATCAAAGGGATTCTGGTCAACACTCGTTTCAGGGCCAACCTAATCTTTTGAGGGCCAACCTCAATGTTATTTCAATACGTGCAATGATTTAACATAGGAACAGATACTCGCCTCTATATTCTGATATAGTATTATTACCAATCTGCAAAATCTCAGGATTGTAAATTAACCAAGGAAGGGTGGTCGCGCGGACGTCGGTGTAAACATTTTGGTACACCCACCAATCAGCGATGCGATGTCACTTTGATGCTATTAATAGACACAATCATTTAACATGGGAGTTGGTTAGTGTGAATTTTCGTGTCAAATCAAGGGATTCTGGCATACATGTGCATTAAATACAGTGCACGCCACTCTTTTTAGGGGCAATTCTAATGGTATAAACATAGGAATGGATTTTTTAACATGGAAAAAAAATTCATGTGTTATTTTTTTACCTATTGTTACCTTTAGGTGTGTGCATGTGCAGGAGTTGGGTGTTTTTTTATTTTTTGTGCTGAGTTAGAAGTCCTCTTTCGGAGGAATGGTTGGCCCTGAAAAGGGCCTTTGGAGATGTAAGGGTTTACATCATTGGGGAGAAATTTATCCGCCGCCGGGTACACACGGGACAATCCATGGTGACAAAAATACACTCTAGGGGTGTATCATTGAACATAGGGTCGTCTGTTGGGTGGGTCTGTGTGGCGTCCATACAGCGTAGACACAGGGCCTGATGGCCGCAGGGAAATATTGCATATTTTGCAAAACGTGTAGCGCATTGTACACAGCGTAAAAACCGGGCTGGTGTCCATTTTACGGGTGGTGCCAGTCTTCTTTTTATGGTAGTAGCGTAGTCATGCAGGTGTTCAATTTCTTGTTTTTGTTGTTCACTCCTTTTTCTTTTTCTTCCTACGCTTTTCTCCTTTCCCTCTTCCTCCTTCTCTTCTGGCTGTATTTTCGTTCCCTGTCCTCCCACGCCTTCTTCTTTTTCTTCTTGTCCTGCTTTTTTTTCTTCCGGATGTACCAACTGATCGGGGACGGGTAGCAGTTGAACTTGGATATCTTCTTCTTGATCATAGTGTTGGAACACATGTTGGAGCATTTGTTGAAACCGTGGACTTTCCAGGGAGGTGACATCATCATCATCATCATCATGCTGTAGTACCGGTTCTTCTTGTTGATCTGTAAATAGGCTGGGCTGTAATATATCATCTAGCCATTGGTCCTCTATCGGTGGGTGTTGTGTACTTTCCAGCGCAGTGACATCATGCTGTGGTACCGGTGAGTGTTGTTCATCTGGGGGCTGTAATATATCATCCAGCCATTTTGTGTTCTGCATCGGTGAGAGTGATAGGTCACTATCACTCAGCAACTCTTTTATCACTGCATCAATATCCATTATTTCAGACATCATGTAATTGTGAATGAACAAGATAAAAAACACTGCTATTTATACCGTACAGCGCGCGGACGTCAGCGAAATGGTGGATCCAAACCTGGACGCTGCAAGAAATTTTGTGTTTCTTTTGACAATTTAATCCCGTGTGATTTTGCAATAAATGCCAGGTGGGTATAAAAAATTATTTCAAATTGAACGGGGGCAACTCAGGGATGTAGCATTTAAAAATTAAGAAAATTAGTAGTAGACTAATCCACTATTTTAATGATTTCATCCATTTTAGACGCGTAAGACAAAAAATTAACCCAGGAAGGGTGGTTGCGCGTGCAAAATCTCAGGATTGTAAATTAACCCAGGAAGGGTGGTCGCGCGGACGTCGGTGTAAACATTTTGGTACACCCACCAATCAGCGATGCGGTGTAACTGTGATGCTATTAATAGACACAATCATTTATCATAACACTCCATTGCCCCGAACATCTCCGAATCACGCCGCCATGTTGGTTTACAACAGGGCCGACACCCACCGTGTTGATTTACAACATGAGTGCCTAGACATCTATATAGCGCGATCAATGTTATTACCATTCATACACAATAATACATCATGACTACAAGAAGACTAGTATTCGAGGATCCTAGAGACCATAGGGAGGTCATTACACATGAAGAGGATGGCGGTGTCACGATTATTACAAGCCTACAGCGAGTGCATCAACGTCATATTGCCGATACGTTGAGACGACAAAGTGCACAACAAGACCAAGAGGTGACGGCGGCTATGGATGAAGATAATAATGATGACACGGACGAAGAAGAACTGCCCACCGTAGAGTGGTTAAACTGTAACAAACCACCAGGAAATACAGCGGCTACCCAAACGCCAATTATAACAACACCGGAAACAGAGACGCCAGCTACAACATTACCACCTGAACAACAACAACAACAACAACAGCAACAACAACAACAACAATGCTCTTGGACCGAGGTAACCCGTCTCAACGACCAGGTGGCCCGCCTAAACGACCAGGTGACGTTGGCAAACGAACAGATTAACGAAATGAGAGAAGACATGGGTCAAATGGACAGAGTCAAGGTTCAACTACAAAGAGACCTGCATAAAGAACTAAGTAAAGGCAACTGCAGTGTGTGTACAAACGAGGAAACAGAGTACGCCCTATTTCCGTGCGGACATTTATGCGTATGCGAAGAATGCTGGGTGACACTAACGTGTACAGGGGATGAGTGCCACTGCAATGAAACCGACGAACAGCATTTTAAAATAAAGTGTCCCGTCTGCAGGAGGCAGGTGGCCGGAGTGAAGAAAATCTACCGCTGCTAAAAAAACAAGTGTAGTAACACTTTCCAACGGCCCTTTTCAGGGCCACCCCATTCCTTCGAAAGAGAAACTTCTAACTCAGCACAAAAAAATATAACATCAGCTCCCCCACTAAATGAACACTAACACGCATTTTTTTAAATTTTTTTTGAAATTTTTTTTATTTAACACAATAGAATGAAACAAACATGTTTATCTGAATGTTTTCAACTTGAAAAAAAAAAAAAATGTTCAATATTTATACAACAACAACAACACTAACACAATAGAATGAACGTATTTACAACAGTGAAACTGGAAATATTGAATTTTAATATAATTATACGCTATCAATGGCGCTTCAATGAACGTGTAGGAATAGAGTAAAATGTGTGAAAATGGTTTCATGAAAATGTTCAATAATTCGTCTTCACCACAGTGAAAAAGTGTTGAATTTTATAATAATACGCTATCAATGGCACTTCAATTAACGTGTAGGAATAAGGTCAATGTGTGAAAATGTGTTTTCATGAAAAGGTTCAATAGTTCCGTTTTCACCACAATGATCAGCGCGTATTAGGGAACGGTACTACTGTCCAGTTACGCAACAAGACTTGCTTGAACTCCTCATCGTTTTTCCGTCCCTGGTGTACATAGATGTAGGTAGTAATCTCTTCACGTGGAATGGTAGGAGGGCAGGAAGCTTCCAATGCCACGGCAATTTGCTCCTCGGTCACAACCTGTAATGCTTCAGTGATCAGCGCGTATGAGGGTACACTAATGTCCATACACGTATGCATTATTATGGGACTGTTGTTGAAACACCCTGCACAGGCTTCCAGACGCAGTTGTCGAACGCGAGGTCTCACCAGAGCCATAACTGTGTCAATGTACTTCAGATAAATAGTGTGAGACACCTGGTAATTCAAAGCTTGACGAATTGCAGCTGTCACACTCTGCAACTTGCGCCACACCGGTATTTTCAAAGTGACACCCTGAGGACAAGGAGCAAGCTGTTGTGTATCGGCCGTCATTTTCCATTTACGGATATGCAGCAGGAGGTCGTCGTTGAAATAACCAACACTCACATAGATGTCTTCACCTAGAGAAAATTTCACTTCGTTACCCCCCTGTTCGCCAATCACCGCGTCCACGGCATAATAAACGGTCTCCAGTCTTTGCCAGCACTGCGAAGACAAGGCAATACGCCTAGCGGGTCTGTCCATATAGGCCAGTACATTAAAATGTACTTGTGCGTCTTTCACACTGACAGTCAAACAAGCTGAAAGCTGCCATATATCCGTGTGGGCCGACTCATAGGCCTGCTGGATAATGTTATTAATGGACTGCACAGACATAGGAAGTTGCACCATGTGGTCTTCTTCTTTTTCTTGTTTCCCTTGCTCTTCTTCATTTTGTTCATCCATGGACTTAGGCACTGGCTGGAGAACGGGTTCAGGTGTTTCTAAAGGGATTTGTCGGGACCGCTTGGCACGTGCACCGCGTTTGGCTGGTACACCACACTCTGGGTGCATGTCCGTACGTTTGGTAGCTGTACGCTGTTCGGTAGTATCCATAACTAAGATACCCTCTTCTACTACAACGGGAATTTCAAGTAGATCAGCCAATTCTACATTTTCCGTCTTCTTCAGTGCATGCACGAACGCTAGAAATGCATAGGGACCACTACGCTCTAGAGCATCGAGCAGAGCTCGGTTTTGTCGTGAAGGAGTCTTCTCCGCCATGATATCTTCCACACCCTGTTTCAGCAGTATATTATCAACAAAAAGCAGATCACATATTGCCTCCGCATACCGCATCTCATCAACCAGGCGAACACGGTTCTTTCGAAGGATGACTAGGTCGGGTGAATTCATCTTGACTATGGGCTAAGGCTGGTGAAGAACTGCTACCGTGTAAAAGTCTGGTGAATTTGCACTGGTAAAATGGAAAAAAGTACACGCAGGATCCACAACTCATACAAAGTAGGCAAGCAGAATGACTGGCTGGCTGGACAGGCAGGCAGGCAGGCAGGCAGGCAGGCAAATCAGGTCAGTGGTGAAAAACTTCCCAAAGTAATCCAATGATTATAACCCATTCACTAAAAATCACCTACTTTTATATGTTTTTCACCCCATTCCCGAACATTCACGAACCAACTCCGACATCTTGCTTTACAACAGGGCCCACAGCCACCATTTTGCTTTACAACAGGGACGACAACCGCCATCTTGCTTTACAACAGCACCGACAACCGACATCTTGCTTTCCACCATGCCCGAACAGGCCCGAACACACCCGAACACACACGAACATCTCCGAACCACACCGCCATCTTGCTATCACACCACCATCTTGCTTTACAACAGGGCCGACACCCACCATCTTGCTTTACAACAGGGACGACACCTCAACCAATCAAATTCAACCTCACACTTACAATTCAACCAATCAAAAGCCTCGTTACAAAACCAACCAGTTGTGACGTCATAGTTACATCCGGGTGAAATATGACTTTAACTGCTCTATATACACTACTCACCGGTTCTGTACAGAAAGAAGTTATAAATAGACATGAAACATCATTGATCTCGAAACTACTTGAGTGAGTGAATATGATTTAATGTCGCTTTCAACACTATTTCAGTCATATCACAACGTTTTGATCCTATTCCTTTTCACACCCGGGAACCCCACGGGTAGGATCCTATTCTTTTTAACAACGGGATTTAACAAGTGAATCCTTTTCACATCCGGGAACCCCACGGATGCCCCCAGTTAGTCGCCTCTTACGACAAGCTTTCTGAGGAGCTGAGGAAAGACAAGTATACGGAGAGAATACGTCTCCCTACACATCCTCCCCACAGCGCATGCTCCATTTCACAGGGTCCATTATCCTTCCCTGCCTCCAATAACGGAAGTTGACCGTTACTACGTTGCTATGACTTATCTATAGGGAAAAACCCATGTACGCGTGGTTCAGTTTGAATCCGGCCGAACAGCTCCTTCAGTTTTGCACATGAGCGAACTACTTTTCATATGCTTTGTCCAGATAAACATGCAGAGATAATAATCTCCAGATAATTCTTTTCAACGCTAGGTCAACAGGTATTATGCAGACTTGAAATGTTATCGAAATGTTCGCCAAACATCTATTTTACTATATATGATGTCACTTCCGGCGATGTGCGCGAAGGCCCGGAATCGTGTCCAAAAATCTGACTGGTGGCTGGGGTACTATTAGACCCCCAGCGAGGTGGTTGCTCCCTACACACAGTCGTTGGGTAGGTACTGATTAGTGAGGTGGCTTAGTGAAATTATATTTACCTAAGTGACAAAAGCATGATTTTTTCACCAGAGGATCCCCTAGGCTCACTCTCTTGAAAAATCTGTGGCTGCAAAAAGAATTCACAAGTGTGACGTCACAGTGACGTCTTTTTGACGTTTATACTTTAAATGTATGCTAAAAAACAGAATATCGTCAAAGTAAGGTTCTTGAACTAAACCACCACGACTTTTCTAACTGTAACAAGCTGTGTACTCAGCAGATGTAATTATGAGTTCAAAATATATCATTTTTCCGACTGTATGGTGAAAAAGAGGAAACGAGTAGTATAGAAAGCAGCAATTTTGAGGGTGCGTGGGGTGTGTTTGATTGAGGGACCATCCGTGGTCCGAATGCGTAGTGTGAGGTGTCAAAGTGAAGCCCTGGTGATGTAGACCACGACTTGAGGGACGTCCATGTCATCTGTGATGTCTTTGGGGAGGTCATCAGTAGGAGTAGTACCCAAAGTGGGCATTTTGAGGGGTGCGAAGGAAGGTGTTTAAGATAGAGATGGAACATCCATGGTCCGAATGTGTCGTGCGAGATGACAAAGTGGAGCTCTCGTGGTGTAGACTACGACTTGAGGGATGTCCATGTCATATGTGATGTCATTGTTGACGTAATTAGTAGGTGTAGTATCCAAAGTGGGTCTAATGGGGGTGTGAAGGAGTGTTTGGGGTAGAGATGGACCATCCGTGAACCGAATGCATCGTGTAAGGTGTCATCTTGTAGCAACGACCGCCAATGCCAAGCTTAACGCTTCACGCTTAATGGTGATATAGCTCAGAAGCTCTGATTTTCTAGATATTTTATGGAATTGTCACTTATTCATCAAAATGCAATGACGCTCGTCAGCGCCCGTTGTTACGCCTTATCGCCCTATCTGTATGCCATAACGCCCGTCTCAACGCCTTAATGCCCTCCTAACGACCTAACGTGCATATACCAGTCAATCGGCAGGCTGGGGAAGTAACCAATCAGTGCAGCCATAAGGGCATTCACGGCGTAAACACCGTGACATGTAAACGCATGTAACAAAATATAGCACTGTATAGGACTCCTTTATGTTCATCATAATCAACGTAGGTCAGGATGGCCGAGTGGTCTAAGGCACCAGTCTACATATTTGGGACGTGGGTTCGAATCCAACTTCTGACGCACACCAGGATGGCCGAGTGGTCTGAGGCGCCAGTCTCGAGATCTATGAAATTGTCTTCCCCGGGATATGGTTATACTGGTCTGCAGATGCGGGCGGGGTTTCGAATCCCACTCCTGACTCGCACCATTTACTGGTCACATGGAGTCATAGAAATGAGAATGTTGTTGAGATAGTGTAGTATCTCAATTTCGTGTAAATCAAAGTCAACGAAATTAATTCAGTTTAGTATTACATAAATCAGAAACTATCAGGGTTAATTTTTCGGGGAATTTTATGGAAACCCCCTGTTCTATTTATAGATCACTTGGGAGTAGTAGAGAAAGGGGTGTTTCAGGGGTGCAAACAAGCATGTTTGGAGAGAGGTGGCCATGTTCGCTCTAGCTACCTGGTAGAGTTACCTCAGCGTATCCCGAAGTGACGTCACAGAGGTCATATGCAAATTGTTAGGTTAACTTGGGGTCGCGGTGGACCAACGCCTCAATACCTATGTTAATGACTTAACGCTTTATCTTAACGCCATACCGCCCTAGCAAAACACCCTGACGCCATGATGTAGAAAGATGAGAGAACAACAACAACAACAACAAGAATGACAGGTCAATCATGTTATTAGTCCCTCCAGTACATCATACCAACGCTGGAGGAGCCGCGTTGGGTATGTTTAAAATTCAAGTAGGCTCTTGTCCAATTAGAAATCGTCATTTGAGAAAGTTTAATCTTCGGTCATAATCGCTTTTGACCTAAGCGTCGTCGGGCAGGCCAGGATACTGTAACGGCATCATGTCCTGAAACACTTGCTTGCACATTTGGGGTGTAGAAAGTAGAGTGGTCATTGTTGAGGTGCACATGGATATATTTGAGAGATTGAGGTTCTATAGCTCATCCAAAGATGAAGTGTAGGGTGTCATCTTGAAGCTCTCGTAGTGTAGACCAGGACTTGAGTGATTCCCATGTCATCTGCGACGTCATTGGTGACGTCATCAGTACGAGTAGTGGCGAAATTTTGATTAGTCGACCAATACATATGGACTGATAATCCCTATATGTACAGACACCACCACCACACACCACCACCCCCGGGTGTTGACGCCCGTCCTCGCTCGATGGTGGTGGTAGCTCCCCTAGGCCAGAGCTCTTGGATCGGAGCTCTTGGAGTCTGAGCTTTGAGCTCTTGGAGCGTAGAGCTCAGAAGTGACATTATCTTAGGCATGCGGACCCCTGTACCCTATAGCCCGTAGAGCATAGGGTACACAAGGGTAGCTAACTGCAGAGATAATCTAGGCAGTGCGTTGTTTACAGATTTCACAATGTCTTTCTAATTGTTTACATGCACCGATACACTACGTAAACTGAGTGTGTGGTGAATGAAACATTATTTATTCATTAAAAGATTATGACAGCTGATAAAGTGAACTAATTAGAGACATAGATTGCTGTTTATTGTATCTCGTAAAAAATTGTGTTAAACTGATGAAAATGTCCAAAAATAATTCCCAATTTGGTTACCATTTTGAATTCATCAAAGTTGGCCTATCTGTAATATTGTCACGGCACATATACTGATCATCAGTATCATGTACCTTTTATGTAAAAGTGTTCACCATATGAAATAGAAATGCGTACAAAGGATAGGCGGTTAGTTTAACCCTAGCTGACCTGGGCTTTTTGTGACTTGTTGTGGCGGGGAAATGGCTCCCCCCTAATTATTTTTCTGATCCCTTGAGCTAGGGGGCTGAAACTTACCACACTATACCCTTGAGTCAAGCTCTACCAGAAAATGTATAAAAACAATCGAAGATGGCCGTTTTGATGACGTGAGTCATTTTCAAAAACGGCATTTTTTGGTCGATCTTCCAGTCAGATTTACCGAATTTTTTATTTTTGCAATTTCTCCTCAATATCTGCATGATAAATTAGTAAATATTAATGTGATGTGAAATAAAATAATTTTTGTCCGCTTTTCGTCGAAGAAAGCAGGAATTTTGAAGAAATATGACAGAATCATCACTTTTCTGGGACCCCACGTGACCGCCATCTTGAATTTTCCCATGATCCTGTGCTCGGGGGGTTATGCAAATAGGCTCAAAATGACCAAAATATGATAAACTATAAAGTCAGAGAGTTTCAGCTCTCCATTTTTTGTCGTTCTGGAGATAGCACCAGGCCAGGTAGGGTTAAGACAACACATTTTAATCCCTCCCCCCCTCCCTTCCAAATTACTACATAAAACCCATCCCATGCAGAGTTCAGCTTGCAGCCGGGGATTTTTGGGGTCCTGGAACAATAACAAATCAGCATGCAAAAGATAATACTTTTGTCACAAATGTAAATAACTTCCGATTTTTTTACGGTAAGCCACTTGACTAGATTGGCGTGTTTCTGCTTTGTAGATGGAATTCACACCTCGGATTTTAAATGCCACACCTTAAGGCGTAGCTTAGCTGCTCAGCAACTCACTGTGCAGCCCTGCGTGTTCTCAAAACTTAGGGTGGGCATATCGGTCATGTAAGACGAAGTACGGTAACGTGAATTTACGAGATTTCCAATAGTGGCAAATGGGGAAGTGGTCGGCCATTGTTCCATTTGCTAACATGTCCAGTGAAAAGCGGTATTTCCCCTTGTATGAACTCAATAATGCGTACCATAACTGTCCCTATAGTGCTAAGAACCCGATGCCGCAGGTATTATTGACATTTGTGATTACTCATGGGGCAAAATCCTCACTAAAACATATTTTCTTTTCAGCTATATGATATGAATATTTACTCTGGGGCCACAGTGAACTTCAGTGAAAATTTGGAAAGGTTCGACGGAATGCTTTCGAAGTTATTGTGGAAACAAGACTCCGTTACACACACACAGCAATTCTACATTCCCGGACCAGGGTCCAGCATAAAATAATTACAGATTCGGTCAAGATATCAGGTCACAAACCACCAAAAACCTGCCATACCGTACCGTAAACTGTGGTAATAAAGGACCCCCATGCTAATAAGGGACGATTTTCCTACGAAGTAGGCTATCATTTGCAAATTGTCCGGTAATGAGTGAGCGAGTCAGTCAGTCCATCCGAATCCTTTCGTCGGCAAAATAAGGAGAACCGTCGACATTAGAACCTTGATTCTTGGCGTGAACGTGCATTAGGGGACTGTTACCAGCAGGTTCTGAGCTGACCTACTTTTGATGAAAATTTCTGGTGATTCTGACTTCGGCTGTGCTCATCTTAATATAGGCAGGATTATTCCTACGAAGTAGGCTACAGATCGCAAATTGTCCGGTAATGAGTGAGTCAGTCCATCCGAATCCTTTCGTCGGCAAAATAAGGAGAACCGTTGACATTACATGAGCAGTGTGACTAACGTCACAGGACCTACGAAGTAGAGTAGGCATTAGGACTCGATCGCATTTTCATTGAGATATGATGTGACCCTCCCCTACGGTACGTTTCATCATAATATGGTACATGTACAACCTTCCACAACAGCCATAGGTTCTCTTTATAACATGCCTTTTGTGAGATTGAGCAAGATTATATTCTGGGTATTTATATATTTACATCGATGTGTTCATGCCACAAAAAATGAAAGTATATTGGTGAATGTTCTGGTCATTTAGTGATCCGGCCCTGGTACATCAAGCAGTTGAATAGACTCGGAGTTAAACGTCTATAAATAGTTCGCTCAGCTGTATTGAGATCGCTGTCCTCAGATCTGCGGTTGAATCCAACAGCGAGAGAGCACCAGGCATGCCAGGGCTGTTCCCAAATTCCATGGTGTCAGGTTTCCCTCGCTTAAATGATCTATAACAATATACTGAAGTGTTAATTATAAATCTAATTTTAATCAGAATTATTTCAGACCAGAACTTGCTGGTAACAATGCCCTAATGCTCGTTCATGCCAAAAATCAAGGTTCTAATGTCAACGGTTCTCCTTATTTTGCCGACGAAAGGATTCGGATGGACTGCCTGACTCACTCATTACCGGACAATTTGCGATCTGTAGCCTACTTCGTAGGAATACATGAGCAGTGTGACTAACGTCACAGGACCTACGAAGTAGAGTAGGCATTAGGACTCGATCGTATTTTCATTGAGATATGATGTGACCCTCCCCTACGGTACGTTTCATCATAATATGGTACATGTACAACCTTCCATAACAGCCATAGGTTCTCTTTATAACATGCCTTTTGTGAGATTGAGCAAGATTATATTCTGGGTATTTATATATTTACATCGATGTGTTCGTGCCACAAAAAAATGAAAGTATATTGGTGAATGTTCTGGTCATTTAGTGATCCGGCCCTGGTACATCAAGCAGTTGAATAGACTCGGAGTTAAACACATTAATACTGGGTTTCACCAGCCTCCGTCTATAAATAGTTCGCTCAGCTGTATTGAGGTCGCTGTCCTCAGATCTTGCGGTTGAATCCAACAGCGAGAGTGCACCAGGCATGCCAGGGCTGTTCCCAAATTCCATGGTGTCCTGTTTCCCTCGCTTAAATGATCGGACTTTTCTCCGTATGATCTATAACAATATACTGAAGTGTTAATTATAAATCTAATTTTAATCGGAATTATTTCAGATCAGAACTAGCTGGTAACAATGCCCTAATGCTCGTTCATGCCAAAAATCAAGGTTATAATGTCAACGGTTCTCCTTATTTTGCCGACGAAAGGATTCGGATGGACTGACTGACTCACTCATTACCGGACATTTTGCGATCTGTAGCCTACTTCGTAGGAATAACCGGGACCAGATAATTGACTGATGAAACGGAATTCGACTGATGAAAACGGAAACTCGGTCGGTTATTTGTTGATAGCTCGCTTGATACTGGTTCGATTCTGACAATCTAAACTTTCCGGAGTAGCTGAAGAGATTCTCTTTTCAAAAATATATAGTTTGATGACAAAAGTTTTTTAATTTTTGAGATAGTGGGCAACTGAAATTTTCGTGTCGACTTCGCTGAAATCGCTTTTCGCGTCCGGAAAATTATTCCGTGGACTGACTGAAATACTTTTAGGTTTCCGGAACGCCCTACTTTCTTACGAATAAAATGATATAAAATATATGCATGTACCTTCTACCGTTTTCCTAACGAGCATTAGGGCATTGTTACCAGCTAGTTCTGATCTGAAATAATTCTGATTAAAATTAGATTTATAATTAACACTTCAGTATATTGTTATAGATCATACGGAGAAAAGTCCGATCATTTAAGCGAGGGAAGCATGACACCATGGAATTTGGGAACAGCCCTGGCATGCCTGGTGCTCTCTCGCTGTTGGATTCAACCGCAAGATCTGAGGACAGCGACCTCAATACAGCTGAGCGAACTATTTATAGACGGAGGCTGGTGAAACCCAGTTATAATGTGTTTAACTCCCGAGTCTATTCAACTGCTTGATGTACCAGGGCCGGATCACTAAATGACCAGAACATTCACCAATATACTTTCATTTTTTGTAGCACGAACACATCGATGTAAATATATAAATACCCAGAATATAATCTTGCTCAATCTCACAAAAGGCATGTTATAAAGAGAACCTATGGCTGTTATGGAAGGTTGTACATGTACCATATGATGATGAAACGTACCGTAGGGGAGGGTCACATCATATCTCAATGAAAATGCGATCGAGTCCTAATGCCTACTCTACTTCGTAGGTCCTGTGACGTTAGTCACACTGCTCATGTTTTAACTTGGGGGGTTCAAGACTTCAATGGGCGTCGAAATCCTACTGCCTACCCTACTTCGTAGGTCCTGTGGCTTTAGTCACACTGCCATGTTTATACTTTTCAGATTTCCGCAAATATGTAGTTATCCTGTCTAAACACGATTGTACTCATTATTTAAAACGTAGTATGCGTCCCTTATAACCCCTATAAGGGGTATACAGGGAACATCAACACAAATGAAAGACTGTCCGTTATAACCCCATCACTGGGGTAATAAAGGACAGTCACAAGAAAAATCTGTTTTGAAACAGATGATGGACCATAGCCATCACCAATATCAAGACTGAGTAAAGAAGTCACAAAATAGCATACCGGTATGGTCTTTTTCTAAATCAGCTACTCATTTGCGGAGATGATCTGAAAACTATAAAAATCATCCCTTATTACCCAAGTTTACGGTACTTAATATGTAAGAAAACTATATTCCCTATTTTCATAATATCCGCCAACACAAATGACACACAACACTTATGGGCTTCATTATGCGCCCGCATACTCGTTTGACTGCAGAAATCCAACACTCGTTCTATTCATGAGAATTTTCCGTTTTCTAGCCATGATCCTTTATACGAGAGATCCTGAAGGATCTTGGCGCACACCATTGTCCGATAATTGTAAGCTAGTGCAAGGGCGTAGACAAGTTGTCAGGTTTGGGGGGGCTTGAGAGGGGGAGAGTCTGAGAGGGGAGTATCCCCCCTCGCAGTTTAAGATTTTTTTTTGAAACTTGATGGTAAATTGGCACTCTCTGGGAGCATCTGAGTAGTATAACATTGTAACAACTGAACCTTGACTTATGCCAATATGTCTCATAACAATGACGATCACTGCAATGATATACAAGCTGAAATGATCATTCAGTCTCAGGTTTGCACTTAGCCCCAGCAGGGACCTAATGATACTGTCATTAGGTCCCACGTACATCCTAGCCACCATCGTCGTGTAGAAGCCCGAATCGTATAAACAATGATTTAGTTGCTCCTTACCATGCATTTTCCGATAAAACGTATCATGAACTAGTCCGAATCGTCCGAACGGCCAACATCTGTTGTCTTTTTGAGTGGGTTTCGTCGCCTTTTGTACCAGTCCCCGCTTGAAAATATGATCAGCTCCGCCATGTTTGTTTTCACGCTGGAGTGTCGACTGCGCAAACGGTGGCCTCAGTAAAAACCGGAAGTGCACACACCAACACCACAAACGTGGTCGTCCGATTATTGCTTCCGAATGAATGAATTTGAATGAATGAATTTGAATGAATGATATTTTTCAGTAAAAATTTGTCTGCCTAGCTTACGACCACGTTTGTGGTGTTGGTGTGTGCACTTCCCGTTTTCACTGAGGCCACCGTTTGCGCAGTCGACACTCCAGCGTGAAAACAAACATGGCGGAGCTGATCATTTTTTCAAGCGGGGACTGGTACAAAAGGCGACGAAACTGACTCGAAAAGACAACAGATTCGGACTAGTTCAGGATACGTTTTATCGGAAAATGCATGGTAAGGAGCAACTAAATCATTGTTTATACGATTCGGGCTTCTACATGACGATGGTGGCTAGGATGTACGTGGGACCTAATGACAGTATCATTAGGTCCCAGCTGGGGCTAACCTTAACATAAGTCGCGTACTGCGTGAGAGTATTCTATTCCCAAGCAGTGCACCCCGGCTTTAAATCGGGTGGTATCGATACCCCGAGTTTCATCCACTTATTTCCAAATTAATAGTTGGGGGTCATCTCCCGATATCACTGATATCTAGATCTATAAATTCACGCTGGTTTATAATGTGGCACTGGTATCCGGGGCTGAATAATATTATCCATATTTCCCTTGTCTGGATATTTACAGTTGGTCAATTCATCATTATATTTACAGAGATAGACATTTTAGCCAATTGACTAGTAAATGAATACCAATGTTATATACAACGATCCTTTACCCCGATTTTATACCCTGGGTTGATCACCCCGACTTCAGAACCTGGGTTAGTTTTACCCCGATTTCAGATCCTGGGTTATTTCATGCATGCATATGCAACCCGTATATTACTGTTTTATTATTCCCCATATCTTAAATCCAATTACCTGTTGGTAATTCAAGGTCGCTGGAGCTTTCTGATTGCGTTAACTGTGGTACTCACAGCAAGCTGTGCCGCTAAGACTTCGAGAACAAATGACCGAAGTGACGGACCTTGATTGATTGATTGAAATTGTAGTTTAAGGGCCGCTTCCCATTCGGATTTCGCGGCCCATCAACTCAATGTTTTATTTGGATTTCGCGGTACATTTCTTTGTTTTCTTTTAATATCTTTTCCCGCGCTAAATAAATAAATAAATAAATAAATAAATAAATAAATAAATAAATAAATAATAAATAACAATGATAGATTAGCAGGAGATATAAATAGAAGTAAATAAGAGTCGCTATGTACAAGTTCGTAAGTCTCTTTCGGTTTTTTGGGGTTAAGCTATACTAGTAAATATGAGTTCACTGTAGGTCTAATCGCGTGGATGATTCCTTTGTCTTGGTACCCCTTTGTACGCACAAAGCCGTCCAGAAAAAACTGGGAGAACCATGGGCGTCTTCAGGATTTTTCGAATCGACTTCCCTAACGACGCCCTTGGGAACAGGGTGGGTTCTTCCAGAAATCTGTGCCTGTAACAATTGCTTGGAGTGTGTATTGGGGCACAGGACGGCAGGTCTACGTCCTATATTGTGTGAAAGTCAAAGGATGATATGTGTTGAGGCGTCATTTCGGTGTCATATATTTGGTAGCGTGTCTGTGTGGTTTAGGATTTGGTATTCTGGTTGCTCAGTTCGGTGGGGCCGTGTCTGGCGTGGTAGAGGGTCGAGTTTTCTGGACGTTCTTGTTGATCGACGATGATGATCTTCATGCATGTTCATCTCCATTTGGTGCTGTTTCATAATATTTGTCGTCATCGGTGTTCTGTTTCATGGCTGGTCTTACTCGTCTGTGGTCTTCAGTGTGCTGTGCCTGTATTACAAAGAATAGAAGAGTTTGTAGTTTCTTGTTTTCTGGTGTTATTTTTTGCCATCGACTGGCACTATCGTGATCTAAGTCACACATGATCAATAGCAATAAATTATTAGGTACTAAATATTATAAATAAAAATATTATTATATTTAAAGCCGATTGTGAATGTTTGATATAACCTCCAGTCTTCTGCCCCTGCATGAAGACCAGACGGTTAACATTCGTTAACGAGGGTTGGAAATAAGGGAACACAATTTGGTCGGAGCTCGTTATTAGGAGCTTTTAACGGACCTTGCTTGTGTTCCCGAATTTATACTTTCGCGGGCGTGTGACTTAAGCGCCACATATCGGAAAATGCTCCACGATAGCCTGGAACCTTGCTGACAGCTTACGTCTAATTATGAATGAAACACAAAGAACATGTTAATAAGTTTGATCAGACAATTGTATGTTTATGACACAAAATATATATATACAGTTATTTATCACAAAAGTATTACAAATAAGTCATATTTCAACAAAAACATCGAGTACAGGATATACAGCCTCGCTTTGGTATAAGGGAAAACATGACAGTACTACACCTGCGGATACAAACTCCGAACAGCGCATGTCAACTGAACGACTATCGTCTGGCTACAAGCACTGCCCGCAGTCGAATGCTCCAGCACAGACCTGAAGACCAGGGAACACAGGTGGGTTTGTTACGATGGGACTATTCACGCACATATGCAGCTCCCTACGCAAATAGATTCGTTGACAATGGCGAGAAAATCAGGAATCTAACTTCTTTTTCGGTGAAAGCTATTTATTGAATACTTTTGGTATATATTTGGTTGATGAAATAAAGGCTTTTAGCGGAAAGCAGGTTAGGAAGGTATATAGAATTACGGGACTTTCAGATCAAACAACTTCAGTTTGACTCTACATCACGCGGGTGCCTCGCCTTGCACAGCCCACTTGGATGAGATACACCCGAAACCCGATGCACATGCGTGTATCACTGGCCCAGAACCCTATACCTTCTACCTTGCGTCACCGTATGTCCTACATCAAAACTCCCACCTCAAATGCCCCTTTTCCACTATTTTCACACGCCCTATTTGGACCACAAATGGTCCACCTAAATCCACCCAAACGGCCCTTTTCTATTACTCCACGGCTGCGCATAAGCAGGTTGGCGTCACTTCCACAACGCTAGTCTGAATCACGAGTGCTTCAAAATGGTACCCAACAAGGCCCATTTCGACCACGAATGGTCCATCTCTACCCCAAAACGTCCACCCAAATGCCGTTTTTCTACTACTCCATGACTGTGCATGCGCCGAATCACAGCGCTTTCTCTAAAGGAAACTTTCACCACACACGACTCATTTTGACCACGGATGGTCCACCTAGACTCAAAATCGTCTACCCCAGGCCTGTATGTCCAATACACATGCGTATCAGAACTAACGGCCCCAAGACCCCTCCGATCGTACTCTACAGCGTGAGCCAGTACCCACACTCCATAACTTGCTCCATAAATTGACCATACCTACCCCAAAACTCCCACTTCAAAAGCTCAATTTTTTACGCAATAAAAACCAACCTTACTGACATATGGGTATAGTGCCTAGCACCCCTACTCAAGTAAAGAAAATGAAATATCCCACAGTATTTCCTGTGCCACTGCCCATGCGCAAGTATCCCTAGGCCATGCACTTCCTCTCCTTTACTTCCTCTGTGCTGTAGAGTAGTGCTTAGAAAAAGCTCCAGTCAAAGTGAAGATTTACAGCTTTCCATAGACCAGAGAATCATCTAAAGTGGTTCAAGTCATCTATAAGACGACTGCTGGGAAGTATACTTTTGGAATTGAACGATATTGCGTCAAAATTTTGCTGTATTTGTGGCCAGAAGAAACCAGATTCTGATCCCCATTCAGCTTGCCTGCCATGTCATGGCCATTGTTGATCAGTACACTAAGTGCAGTGAATGTCAACTCTGGCCTAATGTTGTTTCCAATTGTACCTTGTGGGGGCATATGCCAAAACCGGTTCTATTGTTACTGTGAACACAGGAGTGCATTCTTTTGTTCCTCAACCTTCCATCTCTCACTTGAGTGAGATGGTTCAGAGTACTGTGTTGGCGGAGCCCCATAGGTATAGGATTTTGGTGTCATTCTTAAATAAAGATCAACCACCTTTCTCCTTCCCCGCTAATCCTTTGTTTGCTTATCTTCTTTCAGGAAAGAAGGCTAACCCAGGCCAGGTTTGGGGAGATTGGACGACGTGACCTCGGACAAATCATCAGATCTTGTGGAGAGGTCATCCTGATGGAGTCGCCTTCGGAGACGAGCCATGCCGCAGACGATTTCTGGGACAGATGTTTCCGGACATGCGACGTCAGATCCACACACGGGACTATGTTGTCCTATTGTGTCGGTTTCTGCAGGTCAAGTGTCTGCTACCGAGTCTGACCTACTTTTGACTTCGGCCCATTTGAAGTCTTCTGTTAGTCAGTCTCGAGTTTCTGCTTCTGACCTACATAGAGAAATGGGGTCAGAGCAGTTACTTCCTTCGGGGGTAGCCATGGACCGATGAAGATGTCAACGACAACTACGACTTCTGGTGACCTACTTACGTCGACAAGGGTGGCGGATTACAGCATAGCTGGTGTGATGGCAAATTATGGTTATCAGGCACCTGTGTCTAGATTTCCCGATCGGAGTGTTTACACTCGACCTCAATTTAGCAGTCCATATTCTGATGTGGCTTATTTTGCTGGTCAATCGGGTCAACCATATTATCTAGGTCAGCCTACTCAGCCTTACCTAGTGCCATCTGTATCATCAGCCATGAGGTCACGACCTATTTTTCAAGGGGTTACTCAAAAAAACGATCAACCCCAGAATATAGGTCAACCTCAACTGGCCCATGGTTATTCGGTTGCGGGGTCGGTCGTAAATCTGACACAGAGTATCAGTCGACCTTCACCTTCTATACCAGATTTCCACTTCCGGCCTTCAAGTGATCCTCGTTTACTTGGCCAGAGGCCTGTTTGTCCTCAACCGCCATATATGCAATCTAGGTCATCACTTCCTGGTATGTGGCCCAGTCAACCAGTCCGTCCTGGAATAATGGGGCAAGCCCCAATGGTTTCCACTGCGACTGAACACTTGGCTCATCGGCAAGTTTCAACTCAATTGTCTGTAGGTCATGACCCGGTTCAAGCTGATATTATCCAAAGGTTGAATCAGCAACAAGCCAAATTGACTTACTATAGACAATTACTTTTGGAGTCACCGCAAGGCGTACAAAACGCCATGCATGGTCCTGTACCTGTGTCTCCTTCACATGCGTTGGATTTGTCTAGGCATCATCCAGGTTACCGACCTCCTCCTTCCGTTACTCCTTCTTCTGATCTTGACCCAGATCAAGATGAAGACTTGAGGAAGTATTCGGATATTCTGGCCAGCATATATATGCTATTTCCAGATATGGAGCGTCCTCCACCGCCACCACTTAGGCGTTTGACGACGATGGCTTACATACCGCCTTCTGATAACATCATCCAAGGCTTTTCATGGTCTTACGGAAATGTTTAAGTCGGTTTTGGCTAGGCCCAAATCCCAAGAGGAAAGGCAAATGAGGATGGGAGCCAGGGCGTTATTTCGTCCGGCTTCATCCAATGCTTCTTTCCCGGTGGAGAAACCTTCGTCTCAAGCCTATAATTCATGGTTCATTCCATTTCAAGGCCGCTGACCTTGACCCAGTTTTTGTGGATGTTTGCAAAAGCGAACACAAGCGAAATGCCGGGCAAGGTCAGGGTCGAGTTGACGGGCAGGCTTCCTCTAGGAAGTTTCCCGTCAGGGTGTAACTCTTTCATCACATATGGACTGGTTCTTGACTTCCATTTGCACAGTGATTGATAGGTTAAATCATCCTCACAAGCCTTTAGCATTCAAGAAGAAATTTCTTTCCTAACAGGCTTGTGAAACATTGCTTCTGATGCTATTGCAGATCATTAGCTTTGTTACCATTTGTTTAGCAGGTCTCTACTTGATCTTCCCTTAGCTCATGTGATGACAAATTATGGTTGTCTGGCACTTTTGCCATGATATCTCGATTAAGTGTTTACACTCGACCTCATTTTAACAGCTCATATTTTCATATGGCTTATTTTGCTGGTCATTCGGGTCAACCATATTATGTAGGTCAGCCTACTCGGCATTAACCTACTTCCTTTGTCATCACCAACTCTGAGGTCACGACCTACTGTTCAAGGGGTTACTCTTGTACTACCTCAGAATCTAGGTCACCCTCATCCGGGGAGTCGGTCTTAAATCTGACACACAGTTTCAGTCGACCTTCACCTTCCGGTCTCTGCTTGACTTTCGCTTGCTTGGACAGAGGACTGTATGCTCTATACTTCCACATATGCAACCAGTCCATCCTGGAACCCTTGGGCAAGCTCCTATTATTTCGGGTGCGACTTAATTCTTGGCTTTTCAGCAACTTCCAACTCATTTGTCGTCAGGTCATGACCCGGTTCAAGCTGATATTATTCTTGGAGAAATTTAATCAGTAACAAACCGGACGGACCCGATATAGGCAATTAATGTTGGGGTCAGGTCGAGGTCATCAACCTATGTGGTTGGACCTGCACCGTCGGCCCTCAGCTGTGTTGGTCTTGTCGATTCATCACCCAGGGTCCATGGCTTCTTCTCGTACTCATTCTGTACTTGACCCAGATCAAGATGAGGAGTCGAGATAGTTCTCTGATATTCTGGCCAGCATTTATATGCCTTTCCCACATATGGAGCTCATATATGGACTGGTTCATAATATCTTGCGCACATTGAACAAAGACTTCTTGCGCGGCCACCGCATTTCCGCATGCAGTCTTTCCGTTCAATCAGGAATGCTCTGAGCAAGTAAAAGTGGATGACCTCATTGGATCTGAGGGATACTTGTGCATATCCCTATCCATTCCGACTTCCTGAAGTTTTCGGTTTTTAGGTCGGCTCTCGCCGCTTTTAAATCCGGGCTCTTCCGTTCGGGTGGTCCACTTCTCCTTGGGTCTTTCTGCACAACTCCGGATTCAAGTATCCCTTCTACCAAGAGAAGTAGACGACTCTTTGATCCTTGTGCAGGGACCAACTCCGTCGCCATACGGTCTTCGTATGGCACATCCTCAATGTTTGGGTTATCTCCCACACGAGGTCAAATCGGAGCTAACACCGACCCAACAACGTACCTTTCTCGGGGTATCCTACGATACCAACCTGGCTTTGGCACGTCCCCAAGAGGCACGCTGGCAGAAAATCAACGAACAATTTCCTCTGTTTCTTCGATTTTCTCGTCAGTCGGCCTTGACCTTTGCATCACTGATTGGCCTACTGACCTTCACTCAGGATGTCACACCAAGAGGTCGACTACAACTGAGACCTTTAATGAGATATCTAAATCATCATTGGGTCAGCAGGTCACTGAATCCTATGATTCCTGTCACAGGAGATGTCAATCATCACCTTCGTTGGTGGTTGGACCTCCTCTATGTGATGCAGGGTGTGACCCTCGTTCCGTTTCGTCCAACATGTCACATGTTTACGGACACTTCGATGAAGGGTTGGGGGCCCACCTCGACTCCATGTCGATATCCGGCTTGTGGACTCCGATGGAGGCTTGCTCAATGTCTTGGAACTCATGTCAATCATTCGTGCTGTTCAGACATGGTACGGCGAACTCCGGGGTCAAACAGTTTTGGTCACCACCGACAACACGATGGTGGAGGCCTACATAAACAAGCAGGGAGGGACTCGGTCGCTACTTTTATTGGAACAGACCGAGATCCTACTTCACATGTGTTGGCAGAACAACACGATTCTTCGTGCCAAACACATACTGGGACACCTGAACATTTTGACCGACGCCTTGTCTCGGAAGAATCAGGTGGTCTCGACCGAGTGGCAATTAAACCCGGACATTCTATCTCATTTTTCCCCAAATCTGAGAAACACTCCAGATAGCTTGTTTGCCACTCGGTTGAACATCCAACTGTTACTCTACATCCTTTCAGTTTCCGATCTGATGGCAGTGACAGTTGATGCTCTATCTCAGGATTGCTCGGGATTGGTAGCTTACGTCTCCCTCCCATAGCCTTCCTACCTCTAGTTCTGCAAAAGATCAGGTCAAATCCTTCTGTCCTGTATTTAGTGGTCCCACGGTGGCCTTTTCGCCCCTGGTTTCCAGATTTGCTAGAACTCCTAATAGACGACCCCAGGCAACTTCCGCCTTGGGGAAAGCTATCTCGGCTACCAAGGTCGTCGATTTTCCATCAACAACCCAGTCGGTTCAACCTCCACGTGTGTAGGTGATCCGCGATCAGCCCAGGCTGGCTCTTCTCCCGAAGCAGCCCGGAAGATGGTGTCCTCCACTAGGGACTCCACATCAGACTGCTATCAGTCTAAGTGGCTCACCTTCCAGCAGTGCTGTGTCTCTCGACACATTGTTCCGAGTCAACCCTCTATTCAATAAATGGCCGATTTTCTCCTATATTTGTTTGAAGACCGGGGTTTGGCGCCTTACACTGTAGATGGATACTGTTCGGCTATTTCCAGGATCACTACTCATTCATCCGGGTTTTAACCCGGTGTAGGATCCTAACCTCACTTCCTTGTTCAGTTCTTTTGGGTTTACAAGGCAAGCAACAGTTCCTTAGTTGCCGAAGTGGGACTTAGCATTGGTTCTGCGGCGCTTAGCTCAACCTCCGTTTGAATCTTCAGCTTCAGTCAATCTCAAGTTTTGTTTTACAAAACTGTGTTTTTGTTGGCTCTTGCATCTGCTGCTTGGGTCCCCGAATTAGATGTTAGGGAGATTAAGCATGACAGACATTGGCCTAACGTTCTGCTTACTACTTCGCCAGAGTTTGTGACTAAGAATCAGTCTCTTTTGTTTGCATAAAGCATCTCGAGAATTCAGAATCCCAGCTCTGTCTAACTTCTTTTTGTCGCAAGGTTTCGAAGACGACAATTTGTATTCTCTGGTTCGAACTCATACCTTTCGGTCCTCAGAGTCCGCAGGAGATTTAAAAAAACTCAATCTCCTCTTGGCTCTCCAAAACGATTAGTTTGTCCTATATTGGAGTGTCGCCCACGGGCGCTCCAATACTACCATTGCGTCATACTGTCTTAGAGACGTGACCCTGGTGCAGGATGACGTTTATTCTTTGGGACCCTTGGTGACACCACAGCGGATCACCAGGGCCGGGGCATCAGGGACACACTAAGAACTTATTGTTTTTATCCTGTTTTTAATGGTGAGTGTCTTTCTATTCCACCCCACATTTAAAGAAGGGGGGGGGGCCATGTTGGACTCCTCCATTTTAGTTGGCTATTACACCGGGGTCCCATAGGACCTACGGTTTAGGAGATAACTAGGCGAACATTGTTCTGATTCACTTGTAGTTATCTCACGGGAATTCCGGCAGTCCATTCCCTTCGGGATTTTGGGTCAGCCTGAGTTTCCGTGCTGACTACCTGTTTCTCTGCTCATGCGTCTTCCCATTTGGGTTCTTTTTCTCCCGCCATCCGGGTGTGGTATTCTACCCATATGTCAGTAAGGTTGGTTTTTATTGCGTAAAAAATATAAAAAAATTTACAAGTAATTTTTACATTTTTAAGCTAAAAACCTACCTTACTGACAGGGATTGTCCCGCCCAGCCTCCCCGCTAGGGACACTACCACGAGGTGTACGAGAGGAAGTGCATGGCCTAGGGATACTTGCGCATGGGCAGTGGCACAGGAAATACTGTGGGATATTTCATTTTCTTTACTTGAGTAGGGGTGCTAGACACTATACCCATATGTCAGTAAGGTAGGTTTTTAGCTTAAAAATGTAAAAATTACTTATACACTTGCGCATGTGCAGATTGACTGCACTTCCACTTCAAACCACGCCAGTAGTATATAGCGGTGATATTCCCTCAAACTGACCTTTGACCTCTGCCAAACCACTTTTAGTCGGTAGGGGTCAAAGGTCAATGAGTGCACTTGAGAATACAGCGAAGAGATAAGGCCTTATTGACCTTTGACCAAGCTTGCACCCCTACCGACTAAAAGGGGTTTGGCCGAGGTCGGGAGGTCAATTAGGTGATTCCTCCACGATGATGCGGTTTGGCGGTGATGCGGTCTGCCTCCGCGGACAGAAAGTAGTCCTAAGTATATAGAGGGCATGTGTATGACGTCCCTTCCGGTCTGCGTGAATGGGGCGTGACCTGTGAACATGATAGGACATGTACTGACCTGTCTGTAGGGGTTTTCCCTACAATGTCGTTCACCTTCGTGCTTTTTTGGTGAGGTCCGTGGGAACATGATACGCCATGTACTGACCTGTCTGTGGGGGTTTTCCCGCCAGAATGTCGCTGTCGTCTGCTTGGGTTTGTCACGTGCCGAACACCTGGCTCCCCGAATTGCAACATTGTTGCACGTTCGCAAGAGTCGGTGGGGGTTTTCCCGCCAGAATTTCGCTGTCGTCTGCTTGGGTTGTCACGTGCCGAACACCTGGCTCCCCGAATTGCAACATTGTTGCACGTTCGCTACAATGTTGCGGTGAACACCTGGTCTGTCGTCTGGGTGAGTTGAGTTCACGTGCCGAGCACCTGGCTCTCCGAATTGCAACATTGTTGCACGTTCACTACAATGTTGCGAAGATGTCACGGAGATCACCGAAGAGAAACGGAGGTGGCCGAAGATGTCACGGAGATCCCGAAGATGGCGAGAGGGGTCCCTAGTGTTCCGATTGGGTCATATGAGGTATCAATGTGAAGCATTCGTGAAGGGGCATCTGATGGGGTGGGTGTGGAGTTGAAATATCGTCATTATGCGCATGCGCGGTAGACCAAGGATATGGAAATAGACGTTTTGGGGTCTAGGTGGGTCACTAGTGGTCCGATGGAGTCAAGTGAGGTATCAATGTGAAGCATATGTGAGAGGGCAGCCGATGGGGTGGGTGTGGGGTTGGAATATGGTCATTCTGCGCATGCACGGTAGACCAAGGGTATGGAATAGACGTTTTGGGATCTAGGGGAGCCCCTAATGGTCCAATGGAGTCGTATGAGGTATCAATGTGAAGCATTCGTGAAGGAGCATCCGATGGAGTGCGTGTGGGGTTGGAATATCGTCATTCTGCGCATGCGCAGTAGACAAAGGGTATGAAAATAGACGTTTTGAGATCGAGGGGGCCCCTAATGGGCCGATGGAGTTGTGTGAGGTATCAATGTGAAGCCTATGCACCCGGCCGGACTAGTGTCTCGATCGTTGTCCACATTCTGCGCATGCGCAGACAGGGAATTGTGGGAAAAGGCTATGGAAATAGACGTTTTGGGATCTAGGTGAGCCACTAATGAGCCGATGGAGTTGAGTGAGGTATCAATGTGAAGCCTATGTGAGGGGCATCCGATTGGACTAGTGTCTTGGCCGTTGTCAATATTCTGCGCATGCGCAGACAGGGAATTCTGTGAAAACGGTGTGGAAATAGACGTTTTAGGGTTTAGGTGAGCCCCTAATGATCCTATGGTGTCGTGTGAGGTATCAGTGTGAAGCTGTCGTGAGGGAGCATCCGCCTGGACTAGTGTGTCGTTCGTTGTCAATAGCCTGCGCATGCGCAGTCTGGCCGTAGTTTAGAAATAGACGTGTTGGGGTTTAGGTGGGCCACTATTGGGCCGATTGGATCGAGTGAGGTATCAATGTAAAGCATACGTGAGGGAGTATCCAACGGGCTGGGTGTGACGTGGAACTGACGTCATTCTGCGCATGCGCAATAGAGAAAGTGTATGGAAATAGACATTTTTGGCGCCGACATGGGTCACTATGGGTCCGATGGAGTCGTATGAGGTCTTATGTTGAAGCTCTCGTGAAGCAGCATCCGACTGGACTGATGGTTCGTCCGTGTTCAAAGGTCTGCGCATGCGCAGTCTGGTCGTGGTATAGAAAGGGGGATGCGTGGGGGTGTGTTTGACCCACCACTATGGATCCATGGTTGTGGTTGGGTGGTGGTGTGGGTTGTTCGCACAGACGTCACTTCCGGGTTTCACTAAAACTACCTTCGAACACAGAAGAGTTCCAATGTTCCCCTTAGACGTAGGGTCCGAATGTTCAACATCCGGGTTTTCTCCGGCACGGCCCGGCCCGGCCGCGCCCCGCCCCGCCCCGCCTCGCCCCGCGGGGGCTTGTACATTGAAAGAACTTAAGCCCAGAACGGGGCTTGTACATTGAAATGATGGACGGCCCAGTCATATACGAGTACATCGCGGTCCTCGGCCTTGGGGTACTCGTCAAACATCTGTACGATGGTAGATAAGGTTCTGCCCCGGCATCGATGGTACAGGTAAAACAAGCAATATTGTCCGCACACGCTACTGGTCAGGCTTTGCAACGTTTGTCTGTTCCAACACCACGTCTCTGTGCCTTGATCCATGAAGTCTGTTAAATCGGGATGGAGGGGTGGCAGGCCGTACGGGTCAAAGTATTCGCCCTGCGCTTCTGTCAAGTACACGGCCACCCAATGTTCACCGGGCCCATCCATCGGGGCCGTGTTGGGAACGTGTGCAGCAGGATACATACGGTCTAATGGGAACACATCTCGGGCGAACACCCCTTGAAAGACCATACGTGTCCCTGGGTCATTCTCCAGCACGGTGGTTATCTGGTCTGTATCCATGTTAGGTGGAAAAGTCACACAGGACGTTGCGCGCCTTGTCCACTTGAATGATGTTGTCAAACTCGGCGTAGCAGATCACATTGACGGTGGTCCTGAGGGCTCGTGCAAATTGCCTTACTTGGCGAGGGCCAGCTGATGGTCGTTCTCTAAGGTGGGGGTCAAATCGAAACAGAACGTGTATCCGTTCGCGTAGTCCTCCCGACTGATCATATTCCCTTCGTCCTGGTTGATTTGACCGGTGGCTGTAAACAGGCTCTGATCGGCTCGAATGAAATTCGCGCGCCCAAAGTTCGGTGTTAAGGCCGTGGCTGGGACCTGTTGTCCATCCACATGCAGGGCCACAAAATTGATGCCTAAATGTTTAAAGTCAAACGGATTCTCTGGGTAGGCTCCGCTGAAACTGGTATTTTCCACACAGGCCAGGATCAATCGCTTGGGTAGTTCCCCCAGGAACAGGTTTTCTTTGTTGGCGCTCATATTTCCAGCAGGCACAGAGAACACTTTGGTTTGTACACGTCGGATAGGGTACTGGGCTGGTTTTGTTTCCAAGGCTTTGAGGTGTCCCAATTGAGCGGCTGGATTCGGTTTCACTTTTCGGACATACAGGACTGCGTCTTGGATGACAATCTTATAGTCGGCTGCATGCCCGTCTACGTTAGTGGCCATCAAGGCGAAGGTCGGAGGCGCCCGTATCAGTCGGATTTTGATGGGGATCTTGTTCAACAGGTACCGGTCTTCCATGAACATGTCTGCGTGCAGTCGACCCATGAGATCCACCGAGACGCCGTTCGCGGTCAAAGCCTTCCGTTTGTTATATCCCACATTGTCGTTCTCTACGCCCATGTGCTGGGCTGTGTCCTGGTAGAATAAAGCGGCTGTCAGTTGAGATTTTTAGCCTCTCGCCCATGCGACAACAGCGTCTCGATGTAGGCTCGATAGGGGTACGTGTTGGTCGAGTCACTGATGAGTTTGTCGCTGAGAAATATATCCACCTGTTGAAACATCGAGTGCAGCCAGAGATTCGTGGGGCCCACCGTTGCTTGGTCGGCGATTCTGGAGCCATCTCCATTGACGATCTTGGCTTTCACATACAAGTATATATGGGCTAAATCCACATAGGCCGTATCCGCATTACTGATGGTGAACTCGATGGGCCCTGTTTCGTTGATGCTGGAGAGCGGGAGATGCTCCACCCATAATCCTTTTTCGGCACTGGTCTGTGTGGGCGGCACGGTCCACAAATCAAATTCACTGTTGGTGGAGGGACAGGACTCTGCGTGGATCAAGGACATGTTTTAAGAAAAGATATCCTGGGTCTTCGATGTGCGTCGTCGCTGGGTCGGTCGTCGACTGGTGCGTGGTCTCGGTGGTGCAGGTCTTTTATTCCCTACGGTGCGTTGTGCTTTGGCCACCAAGACGCCTCCTGCTTCTTTGGCCCGCCGTTTCAAGGCTTCTTTGTGTGCCGTACCTCCCAAGACATCACCGGCGACTTGCAGTCCACTGCGTACCGCTTGTTTGGCGATTGCTTTCACCCCACGCATCACCAACGGCAGGAACGTTTTGACGATGCTCCCGAGTATGTTCCCCAGTCCATGTCCTCGTTGCATGCGTGTACCACTAAAGACCGGAAGGCCACCGCCGGCCTGTTGGGCATAATAGTCCATATAGCTGCGTGCATCGCACTCGTAAGGGACCTTCATTATACAGAGTGGGGAGCACGTGCTTGTCGAAAATGAAGTGTCAGCACCACTTTTCCTCGTTCGAATGCCACCGGTCGTCCCGTGTCATCTCTTATATCCACCGTGATCGTGTTAGTGTGTCGGTTTGTCGTATGGGTGGGTGAGAGCATGTGGGTGAAACTGTGGGTGACTTGATCTCCATGCCGTCTTTTAATGGGCACCACCGTAGCTGGGAGACTGTGTTGATATCGCCCATGATGTGCTGGTTGTCCCTGCGTCCGAGTAGACGTAGAGTCCGTACATACCAGAGCTTCGCCATCCATCGGGATCTCGCCTTGGTGGGCGGTGGGACCAGCGAACGTCTGTAATCCCGAAGCCCAGCGTTTGCTGCTAGGATAGGACTCAGTACGACACTCGCGTTGGCGGTGACGATAAGCTGTGCCTTGTCGTTGTGTGCGTTGTAATCGAAGTCCACGTGATTCTTGAAGGGAAAAGATTTGATGGGTTTTGAAGTATTCGTGACCTCCCGTAGAGCCTTATAATGCAACAGTCTTGACAGCCCATCCATGAACTCCTTGGGGTATCGTATTGGCCTTCGGGCAGGGTGAGTCGGGTGTTTTTTCCTTCGTAGGTTACCTCGTACCACACTTCATTGGCTCGCACGTTGTACCACGAGTAAGGGTATTGGATATCCACGAGGCCACATTCCCAGCGCCCAGGTAAATACAACGGTTGCGGTAACTGGGTCACGTACTTGGCCAAGGTGTTGTCAGGAAACACATCCAGCGAACTGTTACTGGGTAGGGTGAGGTAAAACATGGCGACTGAGCTGTCCTACTGCTGCTGTTGGTTTTAATAGGTGTTCCAGGCCTTGGGCGGTTGTGTCCGGCGTCGTGTTCGTCGCGTTGACTTGCTACGTGTCACGGCTCTGGAGATGTGGGGTGTCCTGATCAAGGATGGTTTTTTAAAGGTCTGAAAAGAAGGTGCCCGTTGTGGTGGTGGTGTTTTGGGGGGTGACTCCGGTTCCCATTCGGATTCCAAAGAAGGTAGTGGACCACTCGGCGATTGCTGGGTTCGCTGCATAAAGGCCCAGCGGTGGGGGTTCCCCACCAATTCCTGTGGTACATGCATGTCTTTCAAGCCTTGAGCGAAGACCTCCCATCCTCGAGGATCCGTGTGCGACCTGCGTTGGCGCATTAGGAGTTCGCCTTTATCATTCCAAGTCATGTTAGGATTCTGTTTCATCCGTTGTAATACCAAATACCAGGCCAGCTTGTTTCTTGAACGATGCAGGTACACTCTTCAGCACTTCGTCTTCGACCCACTGTGGAGCTGTGGGTGGTACCCCTGGTAATGGCGACTGTTGAAGCGGTGCTGAGGTCGGCGGTGTGTCACGTGATGGTGGTGGTGGTGGTGGGGTAGAGAGGGTTTTGTATTGGTCCATGAACGTCAAGTACCGTTGAAGCGTCTCATTGTACCGTTGTACTTTCTCACTGTCGCTTAACCCCGGTCTCTGTAAGATCTGTTGCATCTCTTCATCGAGGGTGTTTATGCTCTTCACCGTAGGTGGGACAGGGTAGGGCGATTGGAGGTTTTGAAGGAACCGTGGTTCGACGAGGACCATTTTTTCGTGTGGTTCATTGTCGGCCGAAGAGTCCACCCAATACTGGACCCAGCACGGAAGCGGCCAGCGGTGCTAAGATGGCCTCGAGAAAGCCGCCTTTCTGTAACACCTTTTTCTTTTGTGTTTGAGGGACCCGATTCTGGACTAGGGTTCGGAGACCTGTCTTATGCTTGGCCAACTTGGTCTTCTGAGCCGGAGTCAGTGGAACGTTGCCTTTTAACAGGTTGTACCCGATCCCGCACAGACAGCGTACAAGGTCAGGGTCCGCACTGCGTACAATGGTTCGGACCAACTCGGGTGGGGCCGTCTTCAATACACGGAGCGTCGGAGCGTGCTTCCGTACTCGCGCAGACATCATGTACAACTAATGCCAGAACCCACAACTCTGCCCTTTTTATCCACCTCAGAGAACAGAGACAAAGTCAACCATGCTGTGGTATTCATTCTTTTTATTATCTCCATCATCAAACACACACACTCCAGCTGGGGGAGCCACTGTGGGTGTGCTTACATTATTTTTGCATGTACACGTGGTGGGCCTCTCCGGGAAAGATGCCGGTCCGTAGGCGAAGGTGATCGGGGGTGGCTTGCTTGAGGTCGAAGAGCATATACCCGTGCTGAGGGGTTGTCGCATCTTTAAAGGCTTCCAACGCAAACGGTTTGCGGCCGGGATACATCTGTCTCGCCAGGTGCAGCAGTTGAGTGGTATCTCTCGGGTTTTTGAAGACCACCAGGTAGTGGGCATTTAAGCTGATGTTCCGATGTTCTTTGTTTTACTGAACAGATTCTGCACAATGTAGATGATGCTGAGCCGTCGATGATGGCTGCCTTTGGTAAAGAGTTGGGTGACCCGCGCATCCGTCTCCGCCATGAGATCATCCAAAACCACCAAGGTGTCGGGTTCCAAATCGGCCAGGTTAGGTAGGCCTTCCACGAACGTGATGTGGGGCACTGCTGCATACGCTGCCTGCCATTCTCCGTAACACCACACGACTCGGGCAATGGGTGGGGTGATCATGCTGTCGGCGTGTTGAAGGAGCTTCCTGACGAAGTGCGTTTTGCCGGAACCCGTCGGTCCTGCGATGACGCAAGTGAAGGGATGCTGCCACCGAGGTTCGAGCTGTATGCGCTGTCGTGGTAACCCGCTCTTGTAAATTTGGTACGAGTGAACTGGAGTGGTGGTGGTGGGTACAACGTCGGTCGTCGTCTGTTCACTGTGAGTGATGATGGTGGTGGGTATAACGTCGGTCGTCGTTGTCTGTTCACTGTGAGGGATGAAATCCGGTGGGTTTTCAGACGTAGTGGGTGTACTTGGTGTAGGTGTGGAGCTTGGTGTGGAGCTCGATGGGGCTTGTACACGGGGTGTGGTGGTGACTGGGCTCGATACGGGGTTGACTGGTGCTATCTGTAGACCGGTTTCACTGGTGGCTGGTGTTCTCAGTTGGTTAAGTAGCGTGCTGACATAGGCTACGTCGTAAAACACACCTCCGTACAACACACTCAGCAGGGTTAGCAGTACCACCACAAAGCCCACTTGCGCTTTGTGCGTTTTGGGAGACGCTGTGTTCAGAGACAGCTGCTGTTTGTCCATAGCATTGTGGTCGGACGTGGAATGAAGGATGACGGCAGTGGTGTCTGGCTTTATAGTCGTTTCACCTGGTTGGCAGCGACCCAGGAATTGAAGGAACTGGGCCAGCCTTGCCATTTGACAAAATCAAAGAGTTTGCCACGTCGACGTTCCGTTTTCAAAATCTGCTCCACCATGTAGTAGTCTTGCTGTGTTTTTACGACAGGCTGTAATTCCGTCTCGTAAAACGTCCCTAGCAACGGTTCCCCTTGAAGATCTTCCAGTTCATAGACTCGCTGCTGTCGTGGTAGGCGCCGTTTAATCAGGAAGTGCTCATCGCTCCAGTTGGGCAAGTAACTTTTCTCGAACTTGCCCTTGACTTTACTGATCCGTACAGGGTCCCCGACCTTGTACACCGCCTTCGTCGTTCGCTGCGATGGCCTGGAGTACAAGACACGCCGGACTTGGGCTTCATTGCGTTGGGTGACGGTAATGGGGGCTCTCTCTATACTTCGATGATAGGCTCGATTGTAACCCCTCACCAGTTTCGGGAGAACATCGATGTACCGCCTTGTCTTCTTATAGGTGAAATATTTATACATGCGGCCTTTGAATGTCCTGTTGAACCTTTCCACCACGGAAGCCTTGGTCTCGTTGTACGTATGGAAGAAAAACACCTTCTGGGCTTTCAGAAACTGTTGGAACGGTCTGTTGAGGAATTCAAGTGCCTTAGTGGGTTTTACAAACCCTTAGAATTTTATGTCTTAGGGATCTTTGAGTAACACCTTTATAGAATTCGCCAGATGATGCCACCACGCACCCGATGAGATATCATTTGCGTCGAATATACCGATTCCCATCGTTGTGTTTGGCAAAGGCGCTCATATCGACCAAATCCGCTTGCCATTGGGCATCTAGTCCTCACACGATGACCCGGTTCCGTAGAAAATGGCGACGGACAGATCGATGTAAGGTATAGGTGTCTTGTTTTCTTAACCAATCTCGGACTTGGGCATGTTGTATCCCCTGAGGTTTGGCTGCTCGATAGAGAGCCGACAATGCACTATAGGCCGCCGGACTGTCGGGACTGTAGTATAAGTTATCCAACACCTTCTCCCAGCGCTTCATGGTGACAAATGATGATGGACCCTGGCTCTATCTTTATTTATAACGGGTATATCTTGGGCCGGAGTTTCTTTCTGATTTTCTTCGTTGGCTTCCACAGTGTCCATGGTAAATGACCAGTCCAACTCGTCTGATGACCGATCTTCCTCCGTAAGCACTTGATCCACATCTACCATGGCATCTTCCAATGCAGACCATAGATCAGGGTGAAGGGTAAAATGCACTGTACCCCCATCTAGCCGAGCCAATTGAGCAAAGAAGGGGCCGCGTCGGATGTACACATCGTGACACAAGTGAATGAGGTCGCCGTCCAGTTCACCAGACAACACGCGTTTGAATTTGGTCCAGCCCTCTCGGGACAGACGAATGTGAGCCGGGCACGGTTGTGTAAGGTCCGCATCACAGATGTCCCCCACCTCCTCCATGATATCGACCTTATCCGCATAAACGTGCAGGAAGACCTCGGGGGTCAAGCTGAGATACGCCCGTATTATATGCTCCGTCATGGTCAGTACGTGAATGGTACAAGATTTGACTGTCTCTCGTATTTATAGGGAGAACCCCGTGAGATCAAAGGATCGGGTGGTCATATCACTGGGCTGACTGAGTCTAGCCGGATAATCAATGGCATCATCGTCTGGTTCATTGCTAGGTTTGGTAATTTGTTCAATGGGTTCTGCCGCCGCTTCACTCAGGGCACGAGCCCACTCCAACTGAACAGCTGACCGCTCGTCCGGTGTAAACAGCTGGTCCACAATAGGCACCACTTTCTCGAAGGCTGTCCACAGATCGGGGTCTATGGGGAAGCCTCGCGTAGGGTCTTGGTAACGGCCCAGGCGTGGGAAGAAGGGTCCACGGTATACGTAGATGGCATTGTCTATGTGGATGAGGTTTCCGTCGAGCTCACCGCTCAACACCCGTTTAAATTTGGTTCAGCCGTCACGGTGTAGCGTAACCGTATTCGATACGGTCTCAGCGCGCGACCAGCAAACATCTCCACGGTCTTCCACGAGGGTGACTTTATCTTCATAGACGTGTAACCCCACCCGGGGTGTAAAGGGAAGGATGGCTCGTAGGACTGGTGACATGCTTGATCCAATGACGAACGGTGAATGACACACACTCTGTCTGACCCTCGTATTTATGGTGAGGTCCCACTGTCAATGCCACAGCGCCAGGGTCAATAGGGCACAGACTATTGTGAAGCCAACCAGCCGTCGCTGGTTCCGGCGTGAGCGCTCGTGGTCCATAGCCCGAGCATCAAGGATGGCTGTCATAGTCCAGTAGTGGTGAGTGATGGCACACCTCTCCATCGAGTGCACTCTGTCGAGGACCGCTTCTGTGAACTCGTTCAGGATCTGGCGTCGCCCCTCGTTGTCGTCGCCATCTGCAAACATGGACCGGACCACTGCTCGGTAACCCGTGAGTGAATTAACCACGGTGGCATGCTGTAAAATGCGAGTCGCATAGGGCTGGATCTCCGTCATGGCTCTGCAACCGTAGAAATGTAGGTGTGGGATCCAGAGGGACGTGTTTTATAGACCATGTCACACATGCGCGCCTAGATGTAGCTCTACGGGTGTAGTCCGTGATACGTACTATTCTGATTGGTTATGTGGCTCCTATAGAGATAGTACCTTATCGACAATGGAGACTACTTGTTCCAAAGCCGTCCATAGATCGGGGTCCAGGGTAAAACCACCGTCGTTCAGACAGAGGAGTCGAGCGAAAAAGGGACCGCAGAAAATGTAGACGTCGTCACACAGGTGAATGCTATCACCGTGCAGGTCACCCAACAACACCCGTTTCAAGGTAGTCCATCCTTCCGGTGACAAAGAGACGTGCGCTTTGGGTTCAGGCGTACACCAACACCTAAGTCCGCTATCGATGAGGTCCATTCGTTTGGGGTACAACAATAGGGTGCAGCCAGGTGTAAGCCTCCGGATAGCCACAGTCCCTTCTTTCACCTCGGGGTGTAGTAAGTCATCCACCTCGGGGAGTACATCTTTCAGTGCCATCCATAAGGGTGGACAGATTGTGATATAGGTACCTCCACTCTGTTCCAACCGGGGAAAAAGGGAATCCTCTCCAGCAGTGCGTATGTGCACACCGACTTCCACGTGCATGAAATCCCTTTCGGGTTCTTTTCCCTGTAACAATCGTGTCAATAGAGTCCAGCCTGATAGCGATAACAAAATCTTCACCTTCTGCGGTGCATCTTGGACCAGCTCCAGGTGATCGTCATTGACGATGAGGTAGACGTCGGACGTCAGTTGGAATAATGCAAGCTCTGTTCCGCTCGCTGCCATGGTGGGGAATGAAAAGCGAACGGTGAGAGAGGTGGCTTTATAGTGTACCTGTTGGGTAGGGTTTTATACATCGTGTGTGTCATGGGCACTTGTTATACTCGCTTGCGCCATAAGGTCAATAAGGTTAGAAATGCGCTTTTTTCTACTACGTCCTGTGACGGCCCTTCGTGAAAGTCCGTGATTGTTCGGTAGTGTAATGTTATTTTGTATAGGATTTCACTAGTCAAAGCTTAAGCACAAAATGAGGATAAATAGGCCAATGAATGCAGCAATGCCCTAAATATTCCCACTTTTATACACCTACATAGAAGTACCCGGATGTAGGTGCGGACGCAGGCGAAAGCCTTCTAGTACCCGGATGTAGGCGCAGACGTGAGCGAAATTCTAGTACCCGTCCATTGGTTCTTTTATCGATCGCTCATTGGCTCTTTTTTCTCGACCGCTGATTGGTCCAAATGGAACTGTCCATCCTTCCCAGGTTAATTTACAATCCCCTTTTTGGGGTTCAAGCTCTGTATATCGATGCCGCAACATTGTTGCCGAACATTGCCGAAAGGGAGACCTTTTGACTTGGATGTGACCTTTGACCTTTTGACCCGACATTCTTCCGCGCACTGCCGGTGATGCCGCGCACTTCCGGATAACCCCCGTGCGCGCGCTGCGGCCGGGCCGGGCCGGGTCCTACGTCTAAAGGGAACATTGGAACTCTTCTGTGTTGGAAGGTAGTTTTAGTGAAACCCGGAAGTGACGTCTGTGCGCAGAACCCACACCACCACCACCCAACCCCAACCAGGGACCCCTAGTGGTGGGTTAAAACACACACACTCCCACGCATCCTCCCAACATGCCTGCTTTCTATACTACGACCAGACTGCGCATGCGCAGACCCTTGAACACGGACGAACCCTGAGTCCAATCGGATGCTGCTTCACGAGAGCTTCAACATAAGACCTCAGACGACTCCATCGGACCCATAGTGACCCCTGTCGGCGCCAAAATGTCTATTTCCATACACTTTCTCTACTGCGCATGCGCAGAATGACGTCAGTTCCACGTCACACCCACCCCGTTGGATACTCCCTCACGACTGCTTTACATGGATACCTCACTCGATCACATCAGACCATTAGGGGCCCACCAAACTCTTCCACTGGATGTGCGAGTCTCGAACCCTCGGCCCCAAATTTTGGTACCAAAACGCCATCAGGCCCATACCCGCTGTACTTTGTGATGGCTAATCTATTATCGATTTAAAAAAAGGAGATTCTAAAAGCCCATGCTTTCATCTATGTGTGAAACTACATCATATCATAATCCTGCTCAATTAGTTTCTAACAATGAACACTCATGCACAGTAAAATAATCATCCCTCATTCTGTTTTTTGACACCTGACTGTAATACACAAACAACCCACTTGACGAGTGGCATTTTGTTGGAAGAACAGTTCAGTTCTCGCACTAAGCCTCTCTCTGACTAAGGACTACTTGTTTTAGTTACTTCGTACAGTCCCACCATATGTCAATTTGTTTTCTGTTATTTTCATAATCGCAAGATAAGCGAACGTACATGTACGGATGGTGAACTTTCATTTACCACAGTGGGTGGTTGGGTGGGTTCAGGTTCCTGTTGCTTCAATGCAATTTGCTGAGAAGCAACAGGAACTTGATAATGTGATGTCTTTAGTCGGTCCATTTTAATTAGTCGTCTACTTTGAAGCTTGTCAATAATCAGCAGTTAACTCTGCATAATTTTTCTTTTTTGCATTGTGTAGAACAAACAGAACTCTACAAAATGACTGCCATTTCCCCGTGATATCGATAATATATCACGTTTGAAATAACTTTGTAATTCTCTCCATATAAAACTCCAGTACAGTGGTTTCCTGTTCCGGGACTCAATTACATAGGGAGACGTCATACTGTATTCGTGTTGTCTAGCACAAAGGTCAACAATGCCGTGTACGGTCATAGAGGTGTGTGCGGTTTATCATTCGGCAATTTAACTGGGCATGGGATATAAGCGACACCACCACGGACCGCCTGTTATTACTGTATTCGGCATTAATGACCTTTGTGTCAATTCGCATGAATACATTATGACGTCTCCCTATGTAATTGAGGTCCGGTACATAGACAACTGTACTGGGGTTTTATATGGAGTGAATTATAAAGTTATTTCAAACGTGATATATGATCGATATCACGAAGAAATGGTAGTCGTTTTGTAGAGTTCAGCTTGTTATACACGCTGCAAAAAAGAAAATTGTTGCAGGGTTAACTATTGATTTTTGAGAAGCTCCAAAGTAGACGACTAATTAAAATGGACAGACTTTAGCACTGTAATATCACTTGTCTTTATTGCACCATGTAAGCGTCCTGTCTTTGTCTTGTGCGCTGTCCTCGGTGTTTTATAGGGTGGATGGAGGGTGTTTTGTTCCATGCTGCTTCAAAGATTTCTTCTTTGAAGTAGCAGAAACACAACTGGGCTGGGTGGTGCTTAGTTGGTTCGTCGTGATATAGCTGAAATATTGTTGAAAGCGATGTTAACTCTATTCACTCACTCACTCACCATTTACCTCAACCAGTGAGCTGATTGACTGAGAGCTGACTGGTACATGTATAATCTGATCTCTCTCATTCATATTCATGCAATATTATACCTGCTATATGGCTGTCAGCGCGGGTTTGATCGGCGTAGCTAAGTGAATAAACCTTGCACCGATATGATACCCCTCCTCGACTACATATGGATTAATGCAATTGCGTGAACAGAGTTACCGCGGGTGATAAACCTATTAAATATTGACGTGAACACAAAATTCAGTTGAAACAATTGACATCCTATAGCGACAAAATAATTTGGGGGCGTTGCTAGGATATTAACTTAATAAGATTGGATGGAGGGGGTGATGTGGAACAGGGCGGCGCAGGAGAGATGAATTTCTGCTTGTTTTTGATTAGTCCCGGTGTAAAAGGAAAGAAAGTCCATTAGGAAAAGCTAAGATTTTTTCACCATTTTCGATTCTGGAAAGAAATATTTTTCTAATGTCAAATATATGAAAAAGGACATGGTTTTCTGTGACATTATTTCCTTTGACACCAGAAGAAACACAAAAAGTCTGCTGATCTTATTGATGCTGATCTACACATTTGACCTAATCTAGATTATACCGATACTGTATTGAAGGTATACTATAATGAAGGTAAATATCCGTGTATTTGAGATGAGCGAAAGCTCTTCTGTTGCCGGGAATCGTCTTTGCCTTTTACCCCTCAACCCGATTGAGCTCAGGGGTGGTGTTGTCACCCCGTCTGTCCGTCCCTCTGTGTATCCCTTTTTTTCCCGGACTCCCATATCTTGATAACTGCTGAAAGCAGGTCGACGAAACTTCTGTCCAATATAGAATGTAATCTGTAGATGTGTCTTGTTGGTTAGGTCCACGTCTGTCTGTCCGTCCACTTCCCTGTCCATCTGTATCATGGATTACGCATACTGATCAGCGATACGGATTTTATATTTTTGGAACATCATAATGTCTTGTCGGCATCATTGAAAACTGTTGACCGCTTCTCTCTTGCAGGAAACTAGCCTTATGTTTATGTGTACTATGATTGTCTTTTTGAATTTGGTGCTAATACTGTTATATGGAATAGGTCTTTGGATTATGGACGCAGATATTCTTTAATGGACGACGGCTGAATTATGAATGACGGACTAGACGCTTGTAATTATGTATTATGAGCCTTCTTGTGGTAAGTTTCTAAAATCTAGTGATGGTCAAATCATTTACATAATAATTCCCCTGTATTCAGGAATGTTTTCTTTCCATTCTACTATTCTAAATATTCATGGAATGATGCAAGCGTTCTACCTGATCTCATAAATCTACGTTGCACCAAATTACATGCACCAAAACAGGTACATGTAGTGGACAGGGAAGATAATGTACTGGAAAATGTACATGTAGTGCAAGTTTAAATCTACAATTTAAATCTCCACAACTGTTTCTGCTTGTGAATTACCATTTACCAATTACTCAGTCGGCTTTAATTATGCTTCAGTTGTAATATGTAAAATTTCCACATCTTGGGAACATTTATAAATAGTAGTTTGGTATCCATTTGTGCCACTATCAGCAGTGAACCTTATAAATCTACGTTTATAATAAAAGCCCCATCCAACATTTAGTTCCAGGCGAGGGCAATAAGATCACAACTTTATCAATTTACCAAAAAAAACCTGTACATAGTAGGGCGGTATACTGGATTCCGATTGTCCATCCGTCTGTGTGTCGGTGCATCCATCTATTCATCCGTCAGAAATTCGATTCCGGGCAATAACTTTTGAAACCATTCAGCGGTTTCTTTTCAAATTTGGTATGCATATACCATGCCATGAGATGTCACCTGGGATTGCATTTTGACCACTTTTACCAATAGGTGGCCCCACCTGGTTGTAAAATCCTATATCCATTTCCGGGCAATAACTTGAGAACCTTTCATCGGATTGTTTTCAAATTTGGTTTGTATATACCATGCCACGAGGTGTTGCTTGGGGTGGACTGTTAAAACTCTTTCCCCCATATAAGCGGGTTTTGACGGATTGTGTCGATCCCCATGCAAGCGTGTTTTGACGGGTTTGCGCCTAACCCATGAAGACGGATTTTGACGTGTCACTGAGTTCCCATGTGATGGATTACTTTGGCAATTTTTTGCGTTTACTTTGAGTAAGACCTAATTAAAACTATACATTTTCAGAAAGCCAAAATTTCAATAAATCTGACTATATGGACTGTTGGTATGTTTTATAGTAAGGGTAAACTGAAATCGGGAGAGGAACAGAAATAATCGATGAAAAAGGCGCGATTTGACAACAAATGTGTTTGGTGTGCTCCAAGAGACACGTTCGAAAAATAGTAAAATCTGCTTTCAAATTCCTGAATATTTTACGTAACGCGAGCATAAACTACCGAAGTATCTAACCTTGATGACTAACTCGTCAAATCTGCCCATCTGAGTTTATTTTACATATTTTCCCGGGGCCTGTTCATCTCCATTTAAAAATGTTGATGCGCCTTTCTTCGTCGGCTGCCGTGGGCAAAACCCACGCTGCAATGGCCATGGCGACCACGTGCAAACAAAGCGTGTGCTCCAATCACGCCGGGCGTGATGAAAAAGTTCGTCAGCCTTGGCCAATCAGTGATGCTGTTTTATTTTCACCTTCTAAATATAGTCACCGTCTTTATTCTCCTTTAAGGATGTACATCGGATATTTTCAGTTATAGCTCGTTCTATACCTGCCATCTCGTGATGTAGCTGCCAAATCCCGAATGTACGGAAAATAAGCTTTACAATGGTATACGATAATATAGGAATTGCAGCGAAACAACAACAACAGAACGCTGCAAAACGTAGCTAAAATGCGACAATTTCTTCGCTTTTTTTCGTGATTTCCAACAGACGGAAAGCAGACACAACACATTTTCTCGCAAGATTACTTATTTTTAGATTAAACGTTGCTGATATTGATATAAAACGTGAACAAATTACGCAGAATGGGTCTGTGGGAGACCATTGGTAAATATTTTTCCACATGACATGGGACATAAAACGGGATATTTCACATCGCTGGAAACGTATGAAAATTGAAATCAGTCCATGGGTTAAAGACCTACGCCATTACAAATCTATTATGGGTCAGAGAGAGAAAATTCCCCACAAGTCTATGGGGGAAAGAGTTCAAAAGTTATTGTACAGAAAAAAAAAATTAACTTGGCCCACAGGTGGTGCCACCTGCACATACCAAATTTTGAAAGAATCCGTTTGGGTTAACAAAAATTATTGTACAGAAACCAAATTTTAAATTGGCCACCAGGTGACGCCACCATTAGGCGGATTGGCATGAAAAACAATCCAAAGCGTGATCTTGAAAATAATTCGTTCAGTTTTTCAGAAGTTATTGTCCGAAAACAAAGTTGGACAGAGTGATTAGTACGTGAACTTACCTATCCTATATATTATGATATAGATGGATTAGTACTTGAACTAACCTATCCTATATATTATGATATAGAGAGACCAGTCCGTGAACTTACCTATACTATACATTATGATATATATATAGGGTAGGTAAGTTCACGTACTGGTTTCTCTATATCATAATGTATATGGTAGGTAAGTTCACGTACTGGTCTTGCTATATCCCCTTAAGTGGCTGAGGGGTTGTAGCACCTCTGATGCCTGATGTTCAGAGTGAGTTATTTCCATAATGCTTTTACTGAGTATTTTAGTCATGTGAAGTGAATAGATATGACTGAAAATTGAAAAGAAGCGAACCTTATCTTCAATATTAAACTTAATGTTGAAATGGTATGATTCATGGAAAATAATTTCTCGAAAAGCATGGTGCTTCTAATCATATGCTAATACTTCCAGAAATGTTAGCAACCACATTGATACGACACGGAACGAAAACGTTACTAGCGTGACGATTGTTTATGTTAATTCATAGATCATAAATTAGCCTAGTATTATGTACATTACAAGCGTCTAGTCCGTCATCCATAATTCAGCCGTCGTCCATTAGAGAATATCCGCGTCTTTTAATTTGTTCTTTTAATTTGGTGTTATGAATTAGGTCTTTGGATTATGGACGCGGAAATGCTTTAATGGACGATGCTGTATATTGAATGACGAACTAGACGCTTGTAATTTTGATCGTAAATCGAAAGATGGCAGTATATTTGGACATATTGATCAGTTGGGACGGCAAAAATCACTATGAATGAAGCGTTGTTGAGTAGTCCTTGAAAGCATGGTGGAAAAAGTTTGGAATCTGAGAGCCCGGAATCTGATCAAAGCTGTGTCCAACAATCTATGGTAGCTCGAGAAATACCCGGACGCCCACAGATGTAGAACAGTTAATGCTATAATAAACTTTCTGTGTTTAATAAAAAAAACTATGTCTAAACGAAGATTATGGATTATGGACGCGGAAATGAAACTTGACAAAACGAAGAAAAACTATGTCTAAACGAAGATTATGGATTATGGACGTGGAAATGAAACTTGACAAACTTAACAGACCAAGTTTACATCATGCGACCATGTAACCGACACTGATCTCTACCCCGCGACCAAGAAAATCCGCAATTCAAATGTCTGGTCAAACCCCAGTAATATATTTCGTTAAGACCGAATGAAACGTAACTTCCAGTTCTTCATTTTGTTATTTTCAGTATAATATCTAACGTATTCTGTTTTCAATCGGCATTGTTTAATATCGCACACCCCCGCAAACCGGCAATATTCTCAACTCAATGACCATGAGAAATCGGGGTTCAAACGTCTGATACATTTCGTTTGAGACAATGAAAATCAATTGTTTATGTTCAAAATGCTTAAAAAGTTTCAGTTTTATCAAATACTAATTCTAAGGAAATTCGTTGATCTGAAAGTTTTCCTATCACAACTACGTAAGCACACATCAATCTCGCGAGCACGATAAATCGGGGATTTTTGAATAGTTGGGACTACGAATTTAATTATAGCGGCGAATACTTAGGGAACTTGCCGTATGTCTGTCTATCCCGTCCATCCATCTGTTTATTCTGTATCAGAGATGGTATTTTTTGGTCAAACGGTCAACACCAAACCACATTTGCTACAAATGCGAGTGATTAGCGCAGGCTAATGCCTTTGGGGCTTATAAATGCTCCGGTAACTTTTCAAACATGGATTGAAGTGACTTTGTATGTTGGCGTGACCAAGGTGGCCACGGTCATGAAAAAATCTGAATACTTATATATTTATTTTTTATTTACTGTGGCAATCCAGGATTATGGCAAAAGCCTCACATAAAATATTGTAGACCAAGGTATGGTGTAAAACCCTTCATTGAAGAAAGATTTGTCTCCCCGAGTTATTTAGACCGAGGTTGCTATGGGTAATTTTAAATTCCTGTCAGTTGCTTGTACTTTTCACCTTTGTTTTTTGGGGCGATCATTTGCTTTGGGGAGCCCTGACTTATTTCTTCATTTAGTTGTGTTAATCAAGTGATATTTTCAAATGAATGCATCAACCTTATCTTATACAGATATTAAATGCTGTTTACTTCTTAATAGAACGTTAACTTTTGTGTACACTTCTACTTAACTTTTGTTTCATTTCTGTTCATGCTTTTCAGGTGCCATCGTATCCTGCTTGACGATAACTTTAGCCTTCTATCGTCTTTGGAAATGATCAATGAACATTACAGATGGAATTACATAAAAACAATGAGAATACTCCGTTTCATATTATGTATCAATTGTATTATTCTTGCTGTCGTATAAATTATAAAACTTATCGTCGATGGAAGAATTCAGCATATACACATCCTACTAAGTTCTTTATTGCTATGAAGCTAATGTTTCGTTGGAAGAATCTCCATTGAAAGATCGGCTTCAGAGCAATATTATCCATATAATTACCCTGTGTGTAATCTTTATGTATCCTACAAACCACAAAGTGTTCCCGATAGAGAGATCTCTGTAATTCAACTGATTAAAATAATGTGGATTGTATTATAATAATAAAAATATCTGATCTTTAATGTTTTCCACTTCTCCCTGACTATTTAAGAAAATGGATGTATTTTCGAAAGTAAAGTTTATACTTCAATATTGTGTAATTTTATTCTATTACTTTAAAATCACCTTGAACCAAATCATAAAGTTTGAGCCAATAATAAATGTTTTTCCCTCAGTGTAATGATTTTGTCTTTTGAATGTAGTCGGAATTTGGAGATGTACGGTACTCCACTGTAAATTTTGAATGTCGAAATCTCCAGGAGATCATTGTTGACTCCTGGCCATGAAGGGCAATCTTAACAAATTAATATCCTTTCAATACCCCCCAATAGCACACTCGCCGCTCATTTGCCCAATAGCTCATTTTATCGCTATGGGATCTTACTGTTGTGCTGCGAGTGCATTAATCGTCCACAAATCATGATATTCTTTCTGAGTGAATCGAAAGGAGGAGCGTTTTGGTCGGCTCAGTTCAATCACACGAAACGCCGATCGAATATCTTTGATGTCGCCAATGTCGAGACACTGGGGTGGATATATGGACTGCTCTTTAAAACCTGGAGCAAATGGAGACAGTGATTCCCCCGCCCCTCCGCATCGTAGCCTATACGGCTAATACACATCGTTTCCGCAGTTAGTTTTCTGCCAACCACTTCGCAAGGAATACAGCCTTTTTAGGCCGACAATCAGATTTTCGCTTTCTTGAAGTTGAAGTTAAATTGGTAAATGGCGGAGGTGTTTGAGGAAAACGAATTAATGTGGAGAGAGATTGTTTATAAATCATACATTAGACTAGAAACTAGCCTAGTTTTATGTCTACTATTATTTATTCTTTTAATTTGGTGCTATGCTATTATATGAGCTAGGTCTTTGGATTACGGACGCGGAAATGCTTCAATGGACGACGCTGAATATTGAATGACGGACTGGATGCTTGTAATTTCATATTATAGAATTGTGCATGTTACAGTATCAGCCGAACCGTGTACCAGACCGTAAACAGCATTGTATGATTACATTGCTACGGTTTATTATCGAGGGGTTTCCCCGCTGAGAGGGAATCCATGACGATCTCTGCGGCTGATGAAATCAGGGTTATAAATGTGTGCAGTCGATAGCTAAATAAATGACAGATTACTGATGATTATGGCATTTTCACAAAGTGGATGCTCTTATGTTTTCATGAGAAACGGATCCGCCGCTGTGACTTTAAACTCGAATATCTCTGAAATAGTTAAATATTTTTTGGTCAGACTTTGTGTGCGATTTCCCTTAAGCCTGGGAAATATTTCTCTCCCGATTTCGTCTGAACAGCTTGTTTGATTTCTATGAAATTCCAATAAAATGGTCTGGAAGGATAGGCAATCAGCTGAAAAGGTTTAGGTGTAGCTGGCATAATTATAAAGGCATGGGTCTCCAAAAAAACGTTTTTCATGAAAAGAAAATTGACCAATTCGCTTGGAGAAATTAAAAAAAAAATTCGGTGCAAACCAAATTGTCATTTAAATAAAAAAAATCACAAATATCTTACTTAATGTCAAAACCTTCATAACCATTATCATGATTACAGTTTTTCCATTGAACTCTTATGTGCTATCATTCTAGGGCTTTAGATTTCACATGCTTGTTTTTCATGGTATTTGGCCATCACTAGGTGGTGCAATAGACATGAATACAGGTGAACTTGTGTAACACGATATCTTCTAAACAACTTGTTTGATTTCCATGAAATTAGATATAATGATCTTGCAGATAGGCAAAGGACTGATAAAATGGAAATTAACTTTTTTGAATCAGGGAAAAGTAATTCTATTTTGCTGAACATGAATGTAACATTCCCAGTGTTACAATTCACATCCCTTGTAAGCCAGATGCCCATTTGTTTAAATACGTGAAATTCTCATGACTTCAGTATGCTGCCATCAGTATGGAGTGATACTGTATGGAGAATTGCAAGGGTTCAAGAGAGCTTGAATTCAGGGCATTTTGGTCAAACAGACATACTGTAACACTGATATTCTCCTTTACCTTACACGCCTACATATTGTATGCCTGCATGTTGACTATTCAGGTAATTAAACCTGAAGTGGTTGACTTATTGCATAATGCACTTTACATAAGCTTGTGTCAAAGTAAACACTTCCTTTCCACTCCCAGAATCAGTGCTACTTTTCTCACCATTACTGATATAATAATTTGATCCTGTTCATTGGTATGGCTATCCCCATTACATTTCCTTAGTCCAGTGGCTGTGAAGCCCTGGGCTTCCAGATGTCTGAAGATCCATTCTGTGGCGAATTTTCAATGAATATAATCACAAATTATCACTCAGTTAATGTTCTTTTTTTTATATGGAGGTCCCTAGAATTTATTTGAAACTCGAGATGTGAAATGGCTCATACCGTTGCATTTGACAGCATAGTTACAACTATTGATAACTATATTTTAGCTCAGGGCATTTTGGTCAAACAGACATACTGTAACACTGATATTCTCCTTTACCTTACACGCCTACATATTGTATGCCTGCATGTTGACTATTCAGGTAATTAAACCTGAAGTGGTTGACTTATTGCATAATGCACTTTACATAAGCTTGTGTCAAAGTAAACACTTCCTTTCCACTCCCAGAATCAGTGCTACTTTTCTCACCATTACTGATATAATAATTTGATCCTGTTCATTGGTATGGCTATCCCCATTACATTTCCTTAGTCCAGTGGCTGTGAAGCCCTGGGCTTCCAGATGTCTGAAGATCCATTCTGTGGCGAATTTTCAATGAATATAATCACAAATTATCACTCCGTTAATGTTCTTTTTTTTATATGGAGGTCCCTAGAATTTATTTGAAACTCGAGATGTGAAATGGCTCATACCGTTGCATTTGACAGCATAGTTACAACTATTGATAACTATATTTTAGCTCTAACATGCGTCACTGTCGAATTATGGGTACCATGACACAGTGGTTGATCACACAGCCAGTGAAGGTTCCCGATTTACATTGAATGCCGTTATTGCCTAAGTACTATCAGCAGCATTTTACAACATCAACAATTCGCTGACTTCCAGTGAAAAATTATCGTGAAAGGTATTTATTTTTGTTGTTTGGCATTTTTATTTGTCGGCCTTTTCTCACATAGACTACAGCAGCCTAATTCATACAATCAGGAATGGAAAGGGGGTTCAAATCTTTATGTTCAAACTTTTGTACCGAAAATAAAAGTGGCAATTTGAAATTTTATTTTTATTCTGGCGGGCCCTTGAAACTAAATAAATTTGGTGTTGCCTGACGCTGGATTTCGCCCATACGTTCATAAAGTTAGGCCGCGGTTCGCAGTTTGCTATTCGGGACCAGTCATTCAGCGACTCATAACAGCGCCCCTAGCAGCGCCCCTGGCATCAAATTTGGAATATGAATATGCAAAGATATAGAGCATGACATTCTCTCTTGCTATACAGAGTTTGGAGTTCAAAGTCCTCATAATAATTTTTTTTACAGATTTCCATATCTGAGGAAATAATTGCTGGTCTCCTCGAATAATGAACTGCGAACCGCGGTCTAACTTTATGAACGTTTCGCCCATTGGTAAAGAAATCCCTTCTCAAAGGCAATACTGCCAGGGATGATTCCCGATTGCTCGTCCCCCAGGGGTATGTGATCCTCCCTCTATCCCATCCTAAAAGAAATTGCCACACCTAATAGAGGGTGTGCCCAAATTGGTGAGATCTATAGCCCCGTCAATCCCAAATTATGTGTTACTCGTGTATTCGGGGGAAATGCTCTTCTCCGGTGTTTCACACGAGCTTTCATTTCGTCTGAGAATTACTCACTGGGGAAGTACGAAGTACGCGACAGATGGTGAAAAACAGTATAGGGATGTATGGAAGGTTACAACGGATCCGTACTGGTCGATAATTTTTCTGGGTTTAGCCAGAGGGTAGAAGCCCTTGACATCGCATGTCTACCCTTTATGTTCCATTATGATGTTAGGGGTCGTTGCGAGTTAAGGTTTCGGTATCTCCAGTGATAAGATTTTCGACACCTTATCAGTTTTTGCTCAATTACATTACAATAAATAAAATCACCAAAACGAATTGTAGTTATTTGCACAGAAAACTTACTCACAACAACACCGCCTTGTAGTCTCGCGCACGCGCAAGATGGAGAAGGTTTTCATATCTGGCTCCGTGAAAATTTAGTATTCCGGCGAATCACCAAGTGTTGGATTACGTTACGACGGCTGATATTCTGCAAGAAGTCCTTTGGGAAGTATTTTTACATTTATCAACCGATATGGCCTCAAATATGTTCTGCAGTTCTTGTGGTGACTCAAAACCTCTGTACGATCCCCACACATGATGTTCGACATGCCGATACGGCATTATGTCAATGGAATAATGCGTCTGAAGAGTGACCAGATGGCCTGATGATTTGTTTCAGGCCTATTTTAGTGGTACACAGGCCAGCATGAGTGCTTACGTCTTGGATGTCCCCATTCTCAAGATGCCCGACGACGTAGAAGGGAGATCGGAAACTGGTAAGACTTTACGGCTGTAAGTCAAAATTCATCTGTTGCGCAACTTGAGTGTGACATTAAGCCAAATTCCCTTCCCTCCCTTCTTTTGAGGAAGGTCAAACCAGAAGCACATCTTTTAAGGCAGTAACTTACTCATTTGGCTCGGGGTTTGCTGGAATGGATCTCCCCAGTACGTCCTTGTTAACTTGTACAGCGGTGGACATCAACATCCCTGCAGCTTCCTGTTCCTTTGGTTCCCACGATGACAGGTAGGTGCGTATACTGGTACCATAAATATACCTAGATCAGCGCCTATCTCTGCATCGCATACTGACGAGAGGTTAAGGTTCCCACGATGACAGGCAGGTACGTATACTGGTACCATAAATATTCTTAGATCAGCGCCCATAATATATTATCTCTGCAAGTAGGACAGATCTACTGGCATCTGGTTTTGAAGACGTGTTCACCACGGTGTGACGCAATTATCAAATACTGGTGGTATTCAAGAATGTTTTGAACGATGTTCCCTCCTGCTTGTGCTTCTGGGTTAAGTCCTCGAGTACCTGTTCCTAGTCCAATACGCTTGCCATTTGCCCACTTGGTTAGGACAACGAGCCCCCCCCCCCCTTCCGGTTGGCTCTACATCCGATCCTCTTCTGGTTGCCATTTTGTCACAAATTGAACAGCAGAAAGATGAGATGAAGAGTATTAGAGGGGCACTGGCTAATCGGTTTCCGGTTTCTGAAGATTAACCCAGTACCGCTCCGGTTGTCAGGCCGTCCATGCCGTCAGTGCATATGATGAGATGTGTCCCTACAGTGACTCCCTAATGGCAGGAAGCCCGGGAAGATATGGAAGTGGACATGGATCAGTACGATGATCTGAATATCACGAACCTGTCAAATGCCGAAAAAAGAGATCAAGGGCTATTATGATTTAATAGACGATCTCTATAACTTGTAGTCCCATTTAATTACAAGACCTACCCCACACGGGAGGGGGGGGGGGTGGGAGGTTGGAATCGGAGTCTGGATGGGTGCTTCCGGCCTCATGCACGTTATCGCCCTCATCTGCTATAATCTCGTTGAATATGTTCGAACAAGTCTTAGCTGAGCCGGTTTTGCAGGAGGAAAGCGCGTACATGCTAGCCCTTAAGCAACTTTTCCGACCTGCAGGATTTTCTGGAGTCCTTCCAGTACAGAAGCCCGTAGCTCGTGGTTATGCAGTACACCATTCACCATTTAGCTTCTGGGCTGCGGGTGTGAACGGCGATACTTGGTTGATGTGTCCTAGTGACAGAGACAAAACTCTGTCGGCCCTTAACCTCCCGATGTCTAACAAACAGGCCTTGGAAGAGACGGCTCATCAAAAAGTGGCGATTTCGTCTCATCTTGATTGGTTCCTTAAGGTTATCAGAGATGTGACGGATTCGTTGATGAGCTCGACAGATCTGACAAAAATTCAGGAGGGGTGAAAAAGTTTTGTCAGATTACCAGAAGGTAGCTTCCGGTGCGAATAAGATTTACTGGCACTTGATGCCTATATATCTGCCATGCTAGTGCATTTGAGGCGTCGGACCTTCTTGTCTCTCATGCATAGCTATACAACAGAAGTAATAAAACGACGTCTGTTCGAAGCTTCATCAGCGTCATTTTTACTGTTTGGTTCAGCTGTCGCGGAGGTTAAACCAGAACTGGATGCCTCTAGTGGTAAGAGATCGGGAGCTGCATCTTCCGGTCCACCACTTGAAAAGTCCAAGACCAACGCGCTTTCCGCTTCAAAGGCTTATACAGGTGGTCAGGGAGAACGACAAAAGAACCCTTCCCTCTCCCCTTCAGACGATCCCAAGGTCTCTACCAAGGTCATAAAAAGGGGAAGGGGATATCGAAGCAGTCAACATCGAATAAGTGACAATTCCGGCTTCCAGTATGGCACGAACCTCGAAATGTTGTTTTCTCAGTTCAGCCACAAGACATTCTCAAAGGCTGGAGGCTTCAAGCATGGGTAATTTGAACGACCGAATACGGCTACCTTTTAATGTTTGACACGCTTACACATCTGACTGCAATTCCCCTCGCGTCTCTCATACCTTTGCGATGGGAATACATATCAGCAATACGGGCCTCTGTAGACAAGATAAGACAAAGCGGCAGTTATAGAGCTTTCGATACAAGACAAATCCCCCGGGTTTTATTCGCCTTTCTTTCTCGTCCCCAAGAAAGACACGTCCGAGATGCGTATGGTGATAAACCTCAAACGCTTAAACAAGGACTTTCTCACTCCACGGCCATACTTCTGCATGGAGTCCTTGCGGTTGGCACTCAAACAGGGAGAATGAATGACCTCGCTGAATTTAAGGGACGCTTATTTACATATCCCGATACACCCAGCACACAGGAAGTTCTTAAGGTTCATGGTCGGCTGTCGCCGTTTCCAAATGCTTCCGTTCGGTATCTCCACTTCTCCCTGGGTGTACACGCGAGTGTTTACACCAGTGGCACTATTCCTGCACATAAATTACCACTTTTATATCGACGACTCACTGCTAAGGAATGCCTGCAAGGAGCAGTTGATCTCAATGGTGCTGGTTTCTCTGGGTTATCTCCCGCACGAAGAGAAATCAGAACTGACTCCTTGCAAAGGTGCAAATTTCTGGGGGTGGACCACGATACGCTTCTAGCCCTCGTCAAGCCCCCAGAAGATAGTTGGCAAACGATAGCGGTAAAGATACCTATGGACCTTACACTTTGCTGCGATAGTCAGCCTCTTGACGTCAGCTCAAGACGCAATGCCAAGAGGACGACTGCAGTTACGCCCCTTGATGATGCACTAAAATCATCATTGGAGTGAAAGGCATTTGAAACCGTGCAAATTAGAAAGGACACTTGCCAAACAATGCCTAGGATGGTGGCTGGACCCACTCAACGTGATGCCTGGTGTATCCCTACTTCTGTTTCGTTAAACACATCATCCCTGCTCGGCCACATGAATTTTGCAATGCGAGTTCTACCTGTCGGTAGATCATTTATTTCATGTTTGATTACTGTAGCTCACTCAGTCAGCATAGAGTGAAATTAAATTGAGAATGTCTGGCAGATTTGGTTATGTGGCAAGCTTTTCTGACATCATGGAACGGCATTCTATGTTTTTGGATGAAAGTAGAGTGGAGGATAGGCACTTGCAGCTTTTCACCGATGCAACCATGTTGGTGGGTTTCGAAGCGTATCATTTAGGTGACTGGTTTTGTAGAACCTGGCCCCCCGAGTTACCCAGAAAAGCTTCACTACGTTTTCCACTGCCCTCTTAGAATTGTACCTGATAGTACTCTCTGCCATGGTCTGGGAGAATTAAACAATGGTCGGAAAAGAGAATTGTTTTCAACTAAGATAGTGTGCATTATTTGTAAAGGTAGAGCCAAATCTCCTATGAGTATGACGGCCTATGGTTAGGCGAGTAACTTGTGCTGCTATCCATAATTTTATTATTTATGCACAGCGTTTGCCCGGTAGACAGAATAAACAAGCCGACGCCCTTTCTCGTTTACAGATGGATCGTTTTCACCAGCTGGCACCGGACAGCAAACAGAGTACTTGCCCATTCTCTACTCTCCCAGAAGTGATTTTATATCAAATACAGCTTTGACATATCTGTGGGGCAGGGGGTGAGCCCAAGAACATAAAAGTCATATTGATCTGCGTTTCAATAATTTCTGCATTTTTCTACAATGTTCGGTATTCGTTACATGTATGCTATACCGATCGTGTCTGAGGATATTTTGTTATATCGCTTATTGTTTTCTATGTCAAAGCCGGGTACAGTGACCCCCTTGTTAATTCCTCAGGAGAGAGCTGGCCAATTATTCGACTTATCCTTAAGGCCATAAACAAACAACAGCAGACCTCGACTGTCAATTCAATTTCCTTTACTAACCACATTGTGCTCTCTCTTGAAAAAGGTTTTTTTCAATGTTTTCATTGATGGTATGTTATTGGCATCATTATGAATAGCTTTTTTTTAAAGATGTGGTGAATTTACGGTGAAAAAAGATGTTGACCCTGAACTCAATCTGTGTATTGGTGTCCTTTATCTTGTACAAGATCAAAGCGGTTTCACTTTGTTGCTAAAGTCATCTAAAACTAATGATCAGGCTGTTTAGTACAGATCACCCACATGTCTGTCCTGTTAAGTACATGCAACGGTATCTTCAGTTATGAAAGGAAATTTTTCTAACACCATGCAGCCATTATTTATTACAACACAATCCAAACCTCTCTCTCGATCATATTTCATTCCATGTCTTATGCAAATGCTGCGTTCCTTAGGTGTGAATGTAGATGTGTATCGTGGGCACAGCCTAAGAAAAAGGTGCAGCGTCGACATGTGCTGACATTCGTATGGAAGACCATCTAATTAAAATTGTAGGTCGATGGTCTTCTGACTGTTATCAACGATAACTAAATTCCGAGAGAGAGAGAGAGAATTAGGGTTTCCGAGTCACCTTCAGATGGTCATATGGACAAGCGTCACAAACGGAGGCTGCCTTGCATAATGTTGCGTTACTTCTCTGAGACTCTACACTACTACGAGAAGTGTTCTCGGATGTTGGCTGTATTTTCAGATATCCTGAACATTCCTGCTAGCTGATCATGAGCCAGCCCCAATCGCCAGATGATGATATGAAATAAATATCTATTATCAGATCACTCGTGTTCAAGTAATGTTTACAACTGGGAAACAAATGTTAAATTTGTGCGTTTTGAAAACTGACTTGCTGCAGTCAGCAATCCAGATGCAGCATCAAACTCATAAATCTTAAGTTGACCAGGGGCCAACCTCTTCAGTTTCATCCCAGACCCGCCAGTAAGTCATGTCTTTATGTGTTTGAGTTAATAAAAGTCTAATCTAAAAAACATGGTAACTTGAGAGTATACGGTAACAAGGGAAACACGCTCTTGAGGTGTTAGTCAGTGTTTCGTACAGACAAACTACCAAATATATCTGATATATTGTTAACCCTCCAGGCCAAAAGTGTCGTGTGTCGACTGACGTTTGAAATGGGGATTTCATCTGGTTTTGGCTTTTCGTATAGGCTACATTTAAGCATGGGTTCTTCAACATATCGAAAGCATGACACCCTGAACCACAATAATAAATCGATTTAATATCACGGCAGATATGGTGACTTTGAAAACAGTTGATTCGTTTTGGTTTAAGGTGTCATGATAAAATGCATACGAAAAAGCCAAAAACAGACGAAAGCCCAATATCAGATGTCAGTCGACTCCGTTTTACGTCACGTTCTGTAAGTAGCGTTAACAATATCAGACTTGGGTATTATTTCTGCACGAAAGAGAAACACAATTTTTTTTGCAGAGTTGAAGTACGGTAATTAATTTTTGGCTTTACTAACGTAACACTTCAGAGAATTCCAGCAAAATTGCGAGCGATTTTCTTCAATCAAAAACCGCTATGTCTTCAACAAAGTTGAGTGACTCATAATTCGGTCTAAAATACAAGCGTCTAATCCGTCATTAAATATTCAGCCGTCGCCCGTTAAAGAATGTCCGCATCCATAATCCAAAGACCTTATTCATAAAATAAAATTAACACGAAATTAAAAGGATAAATCATAGTATACATAGAACTAGGCTGATTTCCTGCAAGACAGGACTGGCCAAGAGTTTTCAATGATGCCAGCAAGACCTGATGTTCCAAAAATATCAAATCTGTATCGCTGATCAGTATTCTTAATCCATATGATCGCTTACCTAATGTTCAATATTATTTGTTAAAAAGTTTGAATAAAGCTAATTACTTGATCAATTGATCACAATATGTTAGATAAACATGCGTGGATTATGTGCAGTACACACAGACTAATCCAGTCTCCAGATGTCATCATCCGAACGCATGGCACGATCCTACGTAGAAACTTCTGCTCGTAGCCATGCGGTAACGGGTGCTATCTGAGTGTAATAGGGCGTTTCCCAAATGGTCACATCCGACTGGTCCCGTTACATCCGACATCGGTGCAATCACATTCATACAACGAAGACACACCTCCAGAAAGCGATCGATTGAAATGATCCCATGGTGGGCCTCGAAGTGCCCCCATCACAAAATAAAAAGCATATCATCTTCCTGTGGCCTGCTGCCGATTTTATTTTGTTTTCAAATATGTTAGGCCGTTTGTAATATGATTTTTCCTAAGATAAACAAAGACGCATGCTCCACTAGAATGAGAAATAAAATAGCTAATTCGCACAACTTCGTTTTGGTCTCGCGTAGACTCCCCCAGTCTTGCGCCTCGTGAAACTGACTTGTCTGCATCTGTGAGAAATATTTGAATACAGATAATATCATTGGCTCGTTTAAATGGGACCGACATTTGACCTCATGCTTGGGAACAACTTTCGAACTGGATTATCTCCCTCTAGATAGATGGCGCCGTGTGAAATACATGCCGAATCACAGCGAAAATCTAAGGGTAGTGTTAAGTGAAACGTGAAATGCCCTTAGCAAGCTAAGATGCCAGATGTCTGCGAGTCCATTTTCAAAAGCTAGTTTCCCGCGAGAACAAAAGCTTTTTCATGATTATTCTTTCAACTCATAGGGTGGATAATGTATTTTAATATTTTGGAGAAAAATTGTTTCGAAGGTTTGGGTTACCGTATATGTGATCCCCGAACACAGCCTAGCTGACACACTTTTCTGAAAAAATTGTCCTATACTGTTCAGTATATCGTTGAACAAAGCTGCATTGAATTCTGCTCATTTTACCCCTAAAATCCATAAAAATCATTCACTTCCGCTTGTTCATACAGCCAAACGCCCAGCTGACCGTTGATTCTCCGACATGCAGCAGGCTCTCCGCGAAATCTGTGGCAACATTGGCAACTTTAACAGCACCTTCTTTAATGTCTTTCTCGTGGTCTTTTACATACTGCATGGATGATTTAGCCGTATTTAAGACAAACTCTTTTCCGTCTTTCACCTTGACGACAAAAGTGTTAGTAACGCTGCGAATATCCTCCTCGTGGTCTTTTACATACTGCATCGATGATCTAGTCGTATTTAAGACAAACTCTCTTCCATCTTTTACCTTGGCGACAAAAGTGTTAGTAACGCTGAGAATATCCTCCTCGTGGTCTTTTACATACTGCATCGATGATCTAGCCGTATTTAAGACAAACTCTCTTCCGTCTTTTACCTTGGCGACAAAAGTGTTAGTAGCGCTGCGAATATCCTCCTCGTGGTCTTCCAGGAATTTGTTTGCCATGCGTTTGGCAGCATCTGCGCTGTACAGAATATTTGTCCATGCCACATGGGTGATTTTAGCGGCATCTTCGACACCGCGACCTAAAAAAATACCAAGGTCTGCCATACCTTGTATTACAGCTTGTTTGCATGGTTCCATGTTGTCTTTACAGCTTTGGAGTTTTTCCAGTCGGCTCTGAACCATCCCCGTGACATTCCGCCATGTCTGGAGCAGTAATTCTCCCACATTTTCTGTAGCTGTCAAATTATATTGCTTTTGACCAACTGTCACTAAAATACTAACATCACTCCCTTCGGACGTGAACAGATTTGCCTTACATTGGATGCCAAAAGATCTAAAGACGTCAACGGCAAGTTGGAACTCTATTCCCGTATGTTGATTCATGGAAAGTAGAAGCTCGAAGTAACTTCTAATCAAGGGTATTGTAATTTAAAATCTACTGCTCACTGTATTACCACACCAATTGCTTTAAGATTGCTTGCAAGATATCACCAGATAGGCCAGATTTAGCATCGGGCACCAATTCCTGCGTAATTTCTATTATAATTGCTTTCTGTATAATGGATCAAGTGATTCTGTAGGAAACCAAATCAGGCCAATGCGCCAGATATTCTGTAGGAAACCAAATCAGGCCAATCAGTGACGGAGTTATATCATCTGTGGAGTCACTCTGCCAGCTTGAAGCTTGTGTTCTCGCCCGGTAATATTGTAGCGGATATTAACCTCCATAATTGGCACTATTCAATTGAGATCACACTATTTGCCAACAATCAGGCTTTCGGAATTGTACGCTTTTAATACCTCAATGTACATGTAACAACACAAGTCACTGGTAAGATCAAACAATATTGGCTCAGGTTTTATTTGAAATAAACCATAATATGGCATCAGGTTCACTTGCATAATACCAAATAATCACTGATATAACACTGAAGACCTACTATGGCAATGAACAGCATCTGGTAATGAACAACCTATATGGCAATACAGTAAACACGGCTGTGAGTGGGGTGGGAGATAGACATCCTAGTATCAGCATGCATATATTAGCATATCAGCATATAATCCAATATAATATGCTGGTGTATAGTAGCCCATAGTAATTCCATGTGGGTATATGTACTCAGTGTAGTAACTTTATTGCTATTATATAGCCAGAATATATTAAATCCCCGGATACACTTTGCAAGGTTCATCCATACCTTAGAATAACTGGATGCTATCTGATTTAACCCCCCCCAGCCGCCGTATTTATAACCCCAAACCCACGTGACTTCAATTAGCCAATCAGAATACAGTACCTTCGCCAAGGCAAAGGGTGAACGGAACTACTTCTTGACAATAATTGCAAATATATAATTATTTAAGAACAACAGAGAAGAGCTTACAGCAAATATAAGGAGCATTTTTCTAAAAGTTCAAATAGCTACAATTAATTTTAACTATGGATCACACAGTAAAAATAGCTCCCGCACTTTAGGCATTTGCAACCGGGTTGCCACATGTGTGGGCCAGCAACAATGATCAGGCCATGTTCCGAGTGATTTTCTTAAAATATATATACATTACAGGTGTCTAATATAGCAAAGTGAGGAGCGTTTTTATTGAAGAATAAAATCCCACACTGAACTTTACTTACTCCAGTTAATTTTAGAACACACTACAGCAAAAATCAGTTGCCGACCGCTTCTACACTTTTGTACACATAGACTGCATCGGGCGCATGAGAATATCAACAAAATAGTTCGCTCCATTTTCGCTGCAGTAGCGCACATTACTTCAGGAAAATTCACAAATACTAAGAAAAATATAACAGCATAACTTGCATAGTAAAACACATCACCAATTATCGAACTAACTAGTCAAAACCAATTAAAACTTAGCAGGGTTCAAGTCGACCCTAAAAATAGATCATGTCACATCGACATGCCGAACAACATGGCCGCATGGGCGAGGAGAGGGTCGAATCGAACGAGCCCGAAAAACAGCATTTATGAAGTGATCGGCTAATATTGTGTGCACAGTCAGATAAGGTATTGTTAGTTCAGATATAAAGTTCATTTAAGTCCAAGTAAGGTTCATAGATATACAGTTCTTCACACAGTTCCGGTCCGTATGACCACTCGTTGTTGTGTGGCAGCAACAACAACAACACGATACCATAACAGTCACTCGCGTGTGGGGGTAGTCACCAAGGTAAATCCGTAATATATATTTTCGTGTATATTACACCCCCCCTAACTTAATTTCAAAGAACTCTCCTGAGTTCACTAGAACATAAACAGTATATATTCAGCCAATGCAAAGGTAGGTGAGAATCCAGAGTATAATGCCAGTAATCCAACAGGACGACCAGGAATAAAAGCTAAGTAATTCACAATTTAATTGGAAGGTGAGTATTCACAAGTATGGTGAACTATGCCACACAATGATCAGCACATACACAGATACACGTAAATCCAGTGAATATATCCAGGGGTATGGTAAACCCCCACAGAAAACATCATCACAAGGTAAGTAATTCCCACCGAAAGAATCCAGAGAATGAATGTCAAATTTCAAAATGTCACAGATTGTAATAAAATATGTATAAACAGTGTTCTTGAATTATACTTCCAGGCGAAGAGGAAGGGAAAGGTCTCTCAGTTTCTCCACATGGCAGTCAGCATCAGTATTTCGACTCTGCGACATGGCCTCGAAACAGGACAGAATTTCATGTTCCCCCTCGACCGGTTTGCCCAATGCTATCTGGACGAGCAGCCTGTAGTTGTAGTACCTGACCTTTCTCAAAATCGAGGATGAACTATTTGGATTTGATTTCACGGAGCCAATCGATGTTCCCGGCAGTGCAAAAATATCATACAGATCCAGCAGATCGTGTAGATTAGCATCAGATGGGCCATGAAGAGAGTAGTCCAGCCTCAAACCGAGACTCGCCCAGTGTGCTTTTCGAGTCTCCGAATCCTTGTGCTTCCAGTTCTTCGGAGGCCAAGACACTTCCTCTTTTCCAACCTGAATGCTTACCACCCCATCCCGGTCCCATTGCCTCCTGGCCGCTGGCACCAGCGGCATACAGCCAAGCTCCAAGATATTTAACGCCCTACGCTGGATGTCGGTTTTGCCCTCGTTGACAGTTGGAGACACAGAGACTTTTACTGCAGAGGCAAGTGAGTCTGAACCAGCATTGTTATTATTGGCTTCATGGTAGCTGGTTGACTGGTCCATTTGTGGAAGCACATCACATTGAACCTCAGAGCTCCTTCTACTAAGGTCAAGGGCAAGGGGAGATGGAGACCTTGAATGTTGGGTTGCCGGGCTGATAGCTTCAGTCTCAGGGAATGGGATTTGTGAAGTGACACTGTTGCACGAAGGTATACCTGTCGATGAGGTGGCTGTGACAGGTGGATTCGCAGGTTGAATTCCCTTTACGGAGAAAACTGGCTGCAGCGTAATCAGGGCCGGTGTTAAGTCACCCACCTCACAGTCCCCGTAAATTATTGGATGATCCAGTGTTTGTTCCTTTCGACAATGTCCAGCCGAAGGGGCTGTACAGGTGGAGGATTCAGATGGTTCATCTTGCAAGGGTGTTGCTGCAGATTGTACTAAACTGGTGGATTCTGAATTCCCAAATGAAGGCTTGCTCCAACACACTACCGACTTTATATAGCGGCGATCAACCTTGAGTGCCAATGACAAGGCCTTGAACAATGCAGTCGACTCAATCTTTCTGCCCGCATTGACTGGCAGAACATGCGACGATGTTAGGGTGGCCATTTTCCTTGTCATTGCCGCTGTTGTTTTAAGGTCAGAAAGAATGTTCTCTCCAAGTTCGGCCTTGTACCATCCACCATCAGGTGAGTGGCACCACACCACGAAACCGTCAGGCTTGACCTCAATCTTGGCCACCTCCAGATTAATATCAGCCTTGGGATCAGACGGAGAATATTCCAGAGACACATTACGCTGCTTACGTGCAGGCCCTTCACGGTACGGGCGCGCCCAGCCATCTTCCCACTGACCAAGAGACCTAATTGACCTCTTGGTCTCATTGAGCCAACGTAGCATGAGATGCCTTGCCTCTTCAGACTCTCTAGATGACCAGACCGGTTTGGAGATGACAGCTACATAGTCCTCTGGTGTTATCGTAAACCAGAATCCGTTTGGTTCGGAAAATACACCAGGTGGTAAATGCCTGACTGCCCCGCTGTGTTCCATCCGGACATGGTTCTTTAGGTCAACTGACCGCCTAAACCTATTTTCGCCGTCAACACAGAAGGGGCATATTACTTCCAACTTCCGGTGGGTCACAGATTGCAGATGTTGCTTTAATTCTTTTTTGGAATTCAGCTCCCGTGGGCAGTAACGGCATTGGAATGCACTCGGAGAGGCCATTCTGGAAGTACAAGAGCAGTGAGATTATCACCATGAAAGCAGTACTTGGATGTCAGCACATGATTATCACCCCTGATAATTGTAATTTGTGAGTACCCCGCATAACCTATATTTCCTTGATTAGGTTTAGAAGTAACAGAATCAACCACATGGAACCATTATGGACCTTGCTCGTCCCAAACGAGCAACCGGTACTCCCCCAAGGAGTACTTCAGCAGCACTATAACCAATGCACGCCAGGCCTAGGCTGATCAGACCCACCCTGACCCTGCATAACTGTGGCTACCCCCAAGGCATCCCAGTTCCCATATATATATGCTACCCTCCAGATCCATCCTCTAAGTTTTCCATTGACCCAAGTGATTCTGTACTACATGCCATCCTGTTCAATATAGTGTATTGTACCAAAATTCAATCATCCATCTCCTTGTACTGCCTTCCCCAAGTAGGAGATTTTCTCCCCCTGTACTCCATTAGGCGATCGATGTGAAACACTTTCGGCTGTTGCCTTGGAGATTTCTTCACCAGGTAAGTAAGATCATCTATTTTCTTAATGACAACGAATGGACCTTTCCACCGTGTCGTGAGTTTCGAACAAACACCTGTCCTTCTGACAGGGTTGTACAGCCAAACAGCCTGTCCAGCTTTGAAGGTCCGTTTCTTGGACTGTGTATCATAGTGTTTCTTGCGGTATTCTGTTTTGCGTTTTAGGACAACACGAGCCACTTCATGAGCTAGTTGTAAACTTTGGTGGAGTTCCGATGTGTACTGTTCAGGATCAATATGAGAATCACAATCCCGAGGTGACTGTATGAGTGCCTGCAGGGGCATGACTACTTCCCGACCAAATACCATCATGTTGGGAGATTTCTGTGTGCTAGGATGCTCAGATGCCCGGTATGCCATCAGTACCTGGGGAAGAAATTCATCCCACCGGCGTTGTTGTTTCTCACAATACATTGTGAGCATCTCGGCTAGTGTCCGATTAAACCTCTCCACAGTGCCGTTTGCCTGAGGTCTCATACTTGTTGTCCGTGTTTTGTCTATTTGCAGGAGCTCGCACATTTTTCTAAAGAGATCAGATTCAAAATTTGTACCCTGATCTGAATGTACCTGTAATGGCGTTCCAAACCTACAAACAAAGTTGTTCACTAAGGCTTTAGCAACAGTAGAAGCTTCCTGATCTGGCATAGGAACGGCTTCTGTCCATTTCGTAAAACAGTCAACAATAACCAACAGATACTTGTTGCCACTGTTTGTAATTTTCAGAGGTCCTAAAATGTCCACAGCGACCCTCTCCATAGGCTCACCGACAAGATATTGTCCCAAAGGTGCTCGACCTAAATCCTTAGGGGTCTTCCTTGCAGTACATTTATCACACCTGATACAGTAGTCCCCAGCATCGCGTTTCATGGCAGGCCAGTAAAATGCCTGTTCAATTCGACTTAGCATCTTGTCAACCTTGAGATGCCCAGCAGAGGGAACATCATGATAGCACCTGAAGACATCATCTCTGAGTGCTTGAGGCACTATCAACTGGTGTAGTGTCTTTCCATTATCACCGATCCACACTCGATGTAACATGCCCCCAAATATTTCCAAACGTTCCCACTGCCGCCATAACGTTTTGAAAGTACTGGATAGATGTGAAATTGTGGACCACTCTGGTCGTCCCTTCCCTTCTTCACAGGCTAGCAAAATTGGACCCACGTCACGATCCTCTATCTGCTTTGACCGTACTTCACAGGGCGCCCAACCCTCCAGGATTGCCATAGTCTGTTTGAGCCCATCATGTGCAGGTTTCTGACTTCTAGTTACCACCAAAGCGTGCCCTGTAGCCATTTCGTCAAGCTCACTATCAGATTTAGGAACAGAGACTGTTATTTCACAAGGATCCTCTTCTAAGGCATCATTAAGATGCTGCTGTTTGTTGCACACTTTGCATGGCCTCCTTGACAGTGCATCTGCATTTGCATGGCTATGTCCAGCCCTGTGTTTTACCTCCATGTTGTATGTCCCTAATATTTCCAGCCATCTGGCTGTCTGACCAGTCGGTTGCTTGAGACTCTTCATCCAACTCACTGCAGCATTATCAGTTCTCAACAGGATCCTTTGCCCATAAATATAGGGGTAAAAATGTTTGAGTGCCACTATCACAGCAAGAAGTTCCTTCCTTGTAACACAGTATACTCGTTCATGCTTATTTAGCACCCGACTCATATAAGCTATGACTCGTTCTGAGCCATCCTGCTCCTGGGACAGCACTGCTCCGGTTGCAAAATCACTGGCATCGGTGTCCAAGATGAAGGGTTTGTTAGGGAGGGGATAAGCCAGTATTGGAGGTGTTAATAAGGCTTCTTTAAGCTCCCTAAATGCTTGTTCACACTCTGCATTCCAGTTGAATTTAGCTCCTTTTTCGGTGAGCTTGTGGAGGGGTCGTGCCATTGCTGCGAAACCATTGACAAATCGACGGTAGTATGAACCAAGTCCCAGGAAGCTCCTGACTTGCTTGGCATTCTGTGGTTGTGGCCATTCCTGAACTGCACACAGCTTATCTGGGTCTGTTTCGACACCTTCCTGGGATACTTTATGTCCCAGAAATTTTGTTTCCTTTTGGAAGAGACTGCACTTCGATGGTTTCAATTTCAAATTTGCCTCTTTTAGTCGCTTGAGGACTCGCTCTAACCTTTCTAGCGCTTGCTGGAAAGTTTCACCAGGGATCAAAATATCATCGATATACAGTATGCACTCTTCCCAATGGAGCCCTCTGAGTACATCCTCCATGAGTCTCTCAAAGGTAGATGGCGCATTTGCTAAGCCAAAAGGCATGACCGTAAATTGGTAGAGACCCTGCCTGGTCGTGAACGCGGTTTTCGGACGATCCTCTTCAGCTAGGGGGATCTGCCAGAATCCAGAGTGTAAATCAAGACAACTGAACCAGCGAGCACCTGATAGAGAGTCCAGACACTCATCTATCCTCGGCAGAGGATAGGCGTCCTTCCGAGTTACATCATTCACCCTTCTGTAATCTACACAGAATCGTGTACTTCCATTTTTCTTGGTGCAGAGAACTATGGGGGAGGCCCAAGGGCTAATGGATGGTTCGATGATACCACGGTTACTCATCTTCTGTATCTCTTCTTTCTCAATGGCTTGTTTCACGAGTGGTAGTCTACGGGCTGGTTGTCTTATAGGTGCTGCGTTTCCTGTATGAATTGTGTGTTTCACCCGATCTGTGCAACCCAGGTCATCTGATGATTTTGCAAATACAGATTCGTTCCTAATAAGGAGTTCCGCTAATTTTGCCTTCTGTTCTGGAGTTAGGTAAGTTGAACTGCGTGCCATAAGATCCTGAAGATGCTCGGGCACAGAGTCAGATTTGGGACACTCATTATTGCTTGCTATTGCCGCACACTGTATCTCACCTGAGTTGTCTTCTTAAAATGATTGACATGTCCCTAGTCGTGTTCCTGGATAAAGAGTAACATCATCACTATTGTGATTTATGAGTGGTATCGCCAAATCCGATGCCCGGGTATCAATTATACCGTTCACCATTCGGAAGCCTTTCTCCTGATACAGTCCCATAGAAGGTTCCACTACTGCAGATGCAGCCAGACTCCCACACTTTGGAACACTGATAGGCACCCAGGCAACTGTGTGTCCAGGTACTGTCGTAAATTCACGAACCTGTACTAAACAGGTCATTTGTGCCTCCCCACCTATCCAACACGGGATAGGGGCCTCTTTAGTATCCAGTCTCAGCCAGTTATAATCGATCCTTGAAACGTACTGTAGTAGAAAATCTTGCCCCAGTATTCCTGGCACAGTAATGTCACATACCACAACCACATGTCGATATGTTGTATTTCCCAGCTGTAATTCCATTTCAGCTT